>LNAR01002044.1:0-49446 GCA_001630585.1 Pseudogymnoascus sp. BL549 | reverse complement strand
GTCGTGTAGTCAACAACGGTGGTTGGGACCTTGGTGACAATGGTAGAGTACGAGGTCTTGGTAAGGGTCACTGGGATGCCGCTGACGGTCGAGGTGACGGTGTATGGGCATGGGATGGTCGACGTGATGTAGTCGATCTCAGTCACTGGCACAGTGGTGGGTTTGGCGGTAACAACATCGGTGACCGTGGAGGGGACCTTCACGGGGATGATGGAGGTGGACGTGTAGACCACAGTGACGACCTTGCCGGACTCGGTGATGGTCTCGGTGACTGGGCACAGCGAGGTGGTGTACTGAGTCTCAACCGCGGTGGAGGTCTGGGTAGAGTTGGGGCCATGGATGGTGACTGGGATGGTGGTGTGGATGACATCCGTGACAGTCGAGGTCGTGGTGTAAGTGATGACCTGGGTGGTGCCGTGCTCAGACCTGGAGATATGTTAGAACTGCTGCTATTCCCTCTGTGAGGGATAATTGCAATGGTATCTGGCTCACTTGGTAGTTGTCACTGGGCAGTCTGTAACGTAGGTGGTGGTGTAGTCCGTGACGGTGCTCGTCGTGTGGTTCTTCTCGTTGGCCCAACGAGGGCGAAGGCCCTGTGCAGAGACGGCAGAAACGGCAAGAGCCGCAAGAGTAAGAGTGGTCTTCATGTTAATAGGCTTCTATAGGCAATTGCTAAAGCAAAGGAGAAGCTTGAAGAGGATCAACGAAGGTGTTGAGAGTAACCGTAGCGAAGGAGTTACTCGGAGGATGACTTGGCGTCGACAGGAAGAAGATTGGCAATAGATTGGAAGGTAACGAGAAAAGAAAAGAAGAAGAGAGCAGGGAGGAAGGAGGGATCTTTAAGGAAGGGCCTGAAAGATGGAGACAGCATAAATTCATCTTGGTCTCACCTGTAAACGTCGAGAGTCCGCTTTCTGCGACTTACCGTGGAGCTCGGTCACGTCACTTTGAAGCGGGATCGAAGAGGTTATGCTCGCCATACCGGAATTTGAATCCCACAGTTTATGAAAACACGAAGTACCAACCCGATTGCAGTTGTGTTGACCGTATATGCTATGGTGGTGGATTTCATGCTGTGGTGTTGAAGGTTGCCGTTGGCTCGAATTGGCTAGATGCAAGCTGCTGTGGATTAGTTTGTGGTTTAGCGTGCACAGTGTGCGGTGGTACCTCACAATGGGGACGGACCAGAACGTCGAGGCCACTAAATCTAGTGGCAGTTAGTGATGGCTTTAGTGAAAATTTAGTGTTCTTTAGTGCGCGTAGCGTGAATAGCAGCACTGGAAGCAAGCACAACCAGGTTTGCAATCGTCTAGCCGCGCTCCATTGGCCATCGGCGCTAGCTTGGCGCGGAAAGACCAGGACAAGGAACTCGAGCACCCTAGCACCCTAGCAACAGTTCTACCACCTACAATCCACTTCAGTAAGCAGCTACAGGACGAGTATTCACCACCAATGGCCTGTTGCGGTGTCACTGGTGTCACTGTTGTCTCTTGCCCTCTCCACCTGTTCTCCACTGGTTTTCCCGTTTCCCTGGACAGAACCCCCTGTCGACCTGATCAAAGAGCTGCACAATCTGCAGGCTACTGCACGGTATGGGCATACAAGCATCATCATGCCACGCCCTACGAATTTGTATCGCCAATTCTAGATCTTCACCGATGACGGTGGCTGGGAGGTAACCACGTCGGCCTGTCAGGGCGGCGAAGAGCTGTGCTCCGCGGTGAAGAGACGTACAGGCTGGACGGGTCGGCCAGGACGGGAAATACGGACTGAAAGAACGGTACTGGCTTCTCAATACGAGCACTATTGACGGGATCAGATACGTCCATCACCACTACCACTCGCTCGACAGCTCCGCAAGCGACTAGGCTCTTCTGCTGCCTCAAGTGGATGGCAATGCCTCTGGAAACAACCCGACAGTGGCAAACTACAACTACCACCGTCGGCTCTGTGTTGCCGTTTCCGTTGCTGGTGCCCACAACCTGCCAAGTAAGGCAATCAAGGCAGGAATCTGCAAACCACCAGACAGAGGCAGGTACAGCTCAACACTATTGCTGTCGATCGCCAGGGACGCGGGGTTGTGTCTTGCTCAGTGTCTGACTTGCTGGCAGTATATGCACAACGGTGGACTCCCCAACAAAAATAGTGCCCACGCACACAGAACACCTCGCCGGTTTCAATGCGGTGAGATGTGCACAACTATACGGCAGTGGACACCAGATCCAGACCCTATTCTGCCCTACCTACATTCTCCTTCCTTCTCCACGGAAAATGTCCACCCCTCCCTGCCATTGCCACGCATCGATACGGGAATTTGCACCCACTTTAGCCTGAGGGAAACCCGTTCTGGACCCAGCGCATGGATCGATCGATCGGTCATCCACCAATCCACCATTCACGCCGAAAAGTGTCCCACAATGCCTTATTTTGCTACGTCAGAGACGCACCTTCAGGCAGTGACAGAAAATTCTATGTGAGACTTTTCTCCCATATCCCCCGTGTTGAGCGGCAGTGAAGCCGTGACTTGCACCACCTCGTAAATGACGAGTATATCAGGTCAGTCAGTCAACAGACACCGGAACTAAGTTGCTTTTCCATCTTCTCTGTGCCGCCAAACCCGCTTTGCTTCCCACCAAAAACCCCCGATAGGCCCCTTCTCTTGGCAAAAATCTTGTCAACGGTATATGTGCGGCAGTACACGATCCGTGTGCCCAACTAGCAACCTTGGAGACGAGCCACTGGCTCCCCTGCGATCCCATCCCGTCCCAGATTTCTTAAAATAGACACTTTCTGCGTGCGTGCCAAGAGGTCGCCGGAGAGATCTGGAAGCGGCTCTGGCTTAGGGAGCTGGAATTGGAATCCCGAAGCCCCCGGTGGCCCCGCCCGTTGTAGGAATCCGGAATCGTTGTTTTATGATTGATAAGGAGGGAAGGGGATGTACATAATAGCTTCCTTTTCTAGCTTTGTCATGGTTAGATGATGGGGTGGGGTGGGGGAGAATCGCATGGCATTGGAGTAGTAGGGCTGAATTCTCAGTTCTCAATCCACAATCCCCTCCTCACCTATCAGCCCGCCCACTTCCCAGATCGCAGTAACATGGCAAATCCGCTTCAAATACCCATTCCCTCGTGGCATCTCCACCAAGCATAATTTTTGCATTTCAATTCCTATTTTTCACCCACCCACCGCTGTACATTAAGAAAATTCTCAATCGGCAAAGCTCAAAACTCGAAATCCGGGCACACGCACGGACACAGCGTTGTCATCCAAGACAGCGCCGCTTCCGTCGCTCCGAGCTGTGGGGGGGCTGTCTGTAAGCGAACGATCGAGGCGAGGGGAAAATGTATTTAAAGAAAATGATATGCCGTCATATCTACGTCTATAGATAAGTAGACTCTACAACCCATTTATTCGACAATAATGGAGGGGATTAGGGCTTGGGATTGTCTATGGTGGAGGGGATGGAGAGGAGAGTGGTTGTTGAATTGGTGTGATACACCGTAAAGCCCTTTGCAGCACAGCACAGTACGCTCGCACCCTTCCCAACGGTAAGTAAGCTAGGAGATGCCCTATCAGCGCACCCAGCGACGGTTGCAATTGAGATATCCTAACCCGAACGCGACAGAGCAAAAACAAACTCTTTGCGGTAACGGAGGGGAAACGCGTTTGCGTCGTAGTGGGGCGGGATGTCTCACATCGGATATGGCTGATACGGAATCGTACTGTGGTGCGATAAGGGGAACTGCATGCGTGCTAGATTTGGGGGTGGTGTGATCGGGTGCGATAAGGGGGACTGGAGGGGTGTGATGTGGTTGAGGGGGGATGTGTGGAAAAGGTTTAATGGTGGAGAGTAAGGGGGTTGGCCTGGACTGCCTGCTGTGCGTGAGATATTGACAGCTGATGTGCCGTGGTGATTCTGTGGTATATATTCGTTCTAACAGCGGAGGATTGCAGGAATGAACTGTCCTCGCATCTTAAGCAGTCGTGTTACTCTGTCCCACGCGGGATAGGTAATCGATAACTCTGTTCCCCTCATTCATGTAAGAGGGGTTCATGCATCGGAAACACGATCTGGAACTCGTCCCGCAGAAAAGAGACCGAGAATGTAACGCTTCATTGAACTGTAAACCTACCCCAAAACCCCTCACACCCCTTTCCCAACCCCCTCAATCACTCACGCCCTAATCTTCATCCTCATCGCTGCCGCTGCTCCAGCCTTCTTCGTATCCCTCTGCCATCTCACCTAAGGCGTTGGAGAGTGCTTCTCGCTCTTCGACGCCGATGGCGCGGCCGACGGTGGTTTGGAGATTCTTGATGCGTGCTGCGACGCGGGTGTCTGTTGATAGCGAGGTGCGCACGCTGAGGGCGGCGGAGCTTCGGTTGTAGATGTGTGGGAAGCTGGTTGGAAGGGAGTAGGCGAGCGGTATCGAGGTTCTGAGGGATGTTAGTTCGTTATTCGTGTCGGGGAAATGGTGAATAAGAGAAAACAGGGTACAAAAAATGGGGGATACGACGAACTTATGCATTATCGTCAGTCCAGCAGCACGGCGTCTCGCGCGGTCACGCCCATCGAGGTCATCCACTGCATTGTCATCGCCAGTCTCCTGGTCGTTGCGGCTGGATTCCACGCGTCCAAACGTATGCAGCCTCCTTTCTGGACGCCGTCCACGCACTCCCGGCTGCGGAGCATCAACCGGGAAGAAATCCATATCCAACTCCTCCATCTCCCCCTCTTCATCCTCTAGACTCAACCGCCCACCATGTGTCGCGAGTCTGCTATCCCCTGTCTCCTGCGGCGCGCTATGACTCTCGCCGTTTGGCTGCGGATCCTCGCCGATAGACATCTGCAACCTAGCAATATTTTGGGTCCCATTCACGTTCAGTGCTGACATAGTGTCACCTAGGGATGAGCGAGTGCCAATACGAGAGTGCAGACGTGACGGGAGAGTCATTGTTTCGACCGCTGTGGAGAGCAAGGCAGAGGACTGCCATAGAGAGGAGGGATTGAGAGTGGTGTAAGTGGGAAGAGACGATGGAACCGTGAGGGGAATATATAAGGATGCTTGGGAGGCGACTTCCGCGGTAGAGCGGGCTGTGTTGGAGAGTTTGAGGAATTGAGTGCTCTGAAATCCTACTTAGTATGGTAGTTGCGGGTTAAAAGGGGGTGTGCTTACCCTTGGTCCTTCCTTCGAGTTGCCTTCCAGTCCGAAAACCCACACCGCAGTCTTTCCGTACTCGTCGCGCAAACGCTCCATGTATCGCGCCGCGAATCCACCCCAGGCGTCGTCTACGCTGGCCATAATTTGGATACCCTGCATGTGGTCCGCCTCCTCGGCGAAAGAGCGTAGGTCACGGTCCAGAAGATCGTGCTCCTTATCCAACGAGTTGAAGAGATCCTCTCCCACACTCCAGTTCTCGAATGGCATGAGGGTAGAGCCGAGCTCGTACTCATTGAGCTGGACGATGGATTTGGGGTGGAAGTAGACACGATTGAAGTCTGACCAGTAGCGGATGGACTCCTTTGTTAGTTGAGGTGGAGTGGTGCCGTTTTCTAAGCTCAGCTGGTATGGGCTTGGCTCTATCGTTGGCTGTGGCCTCATTACAGGCGCGCCGTTCCTACGCATGGTTAGCTTTGACATCGACAGCGCAACGTCGTGGAACTTGGATCACAACCTACCATACTCCCGCAGACGCAGATCTATCTTCATCAAGCTCGTAAAGTGCGTTAATCTTCCTCAGAGTGCCGAAGCCGCCTTTCAAGTCATATATGACCGTCCTTGGGGTGAATGTCTCCGTGCCATCGGCACCGATGCCAGGGCGAAAATGAACATCATGGTCCACTACAGGTTCCTCATCACCCGAGTATGTAAAATAGGACTCCTGTGACAGTATTAGTACTAGTTTATAGAGCGTGGAAGTGGATATTTACTTGGGTATTCCAAAAGTGCGTCGCCAGATAATTACTCCGCTGACCAAGCTGGAGCGTGAGGATCTCGTGCATTCTTAGGTCCGCAACACAAGTTTTTTCGAAGTTGCTCCGGTAACTACAAGCTCTTACAACCTAGAAAGCAAAGTATAATTCGTGTTGACGACAGCAAAGATCTGATTAGCTCGTTGCCAGCTAGCGATTGTGTTCTTATTCAGCGATTAATTTAAGCTCAAAGTACCCCGCTATGAACCGTGGTGGGGTTATGGTTGGCTCAGCCAGACAGCTTTATCGCCGCCCGATAAGCCTCATGATATCAATGATCCCCTCGACTACCCCGCATCCGTCATCGAAATAAACTTCCAGCTCAGGGCGATTTAAGTTCCAAACAATCATAATACATAACTCCAGATTATATTACTATCAGTGATCCAACGTTCATGCACCAACCATGACTTCGAAAGAGGAACCAGCGCCGGCAACGGCAGACACACAGCCACCACCACCACAAGCTGCCCTGCCCGTCCCAGCCGTTGGCGCAAAAGCTCCCTCCTCAGCACAACTTCCCCTCCCAAACCCAAATACCAGACCTACTATTGTAACCTTTCTACGCCACTGTGGCTGCCCCTGTAAGACCTCCCCTCTCTGCACCGAACCCAAGCTAACTCCGCCCTTCAGTCGCCGAGAAATCTTTCCGCGCCTTCCGCTACCTCGCCAATCATCACCCAGAAGCGAACTTCGTCGCTGTATCTCACTGTACCCAAGAGGCGACGGATGAGTGGGTTGTTCAAGTCGGCGGTGCGTGGGATGTGCAGGTCATCGTTGATACGGAGCGCGAGCTGTATGCGCTGTGGGGCGTGGGCAGGTCGAATACATGGCACTTGCTGAATCCTTGGACGGTGTATAAGGGAGTGAGGATGGTGGCACAGGAGGGACAGTTGGTGGGTGGTAGCAGTGGTGATAGGTGGCAGATGGCGGGGAGCTTTGCGGTGGATGGAGAAGGGACGGTGAGGTGGGTTAGGTTGGCGAAGACGGCAGATGACTTGCCGGATTTTAAGGACGGTTTGACAGCTGTGAATGTTAAAGTTAAGAGGACCGAGGCTCATGATTGAAATTGGTGGCGGGAGGGGAGTTTATTGTAAAAATATATCAGTACTTCAAGTGTCACACATGGGAGTCTTCACTTGCATTACCAGTTATCGCAAAAATATCCTGTGAATATAATACATTTATTGCAGTTTGCAATGACAGGCTAAAGGAAATCTACTAATGTCTCTAGAACCATAACCATATGTCGAGATCTTTAACGACTGGCTGAAGGAAATCTGCTAAGTCTATCTGGAACCATGAGAAGACACCAAAATGAAAAAGCGAATATCTCTCTAACAAATGAAAAATATTTCTCTCTTGCGGCGAACATAAAGTAAATTAAAGAAAGGAAAGGGTAGGGGGAGACTCACCTAAAACCTTCATTGTTCGTCACTTTCACATCGACTAACCGCTCGATGCATCTGGACGTAACAAAAATCGCCCGACACGTTGCAGCTTCCTTAACATTGTCGTCCTATGTAGTACCCGTAGAATGCCCAAAAGCATATTGTCAGCGCCGTAAGCCCAAGCGGAGTTACAGTTGATGGGTTCTCTCGAAACCAACACATCAGGAGTACTAATATCACGGCGGGGATCAACATAAGGTTGTACAACTCATCTGAGATATATGTCCGAGTCCTCACATGGTATCCACCGCAGCTGTTGCAAAAGACCATGGGTGTGCCAGAGGTGTCTGGGCCAGACAGTGAGGGCCTACCCGGACGAGGTCGGGATAGCTCTGTTGGGTCAAGCTCCAAAATGATGGTGTTGATCGTGCTGCTTCTGGAGGAACGGCGATGGTCAGAACTCGGGACAGAAGTTGTGTCCGATTGACTCTCGTCAGTGGGCTTTGGCTCTGGACTATCAGGTAGTGGGGATGTTGGTAGACTGCCTGCTGTCTGGAAGGACTCATTTGAGTCGTTGGGGTGGTGGGGATGCATGATGTGTTGAGTATTCTGCGGTGTTTGTGATATTGGTCTCCAGAGCGTGAGTATGAGCGTTATTGTTGATCTAAAAACTATCGAATTTGCTTGGTTTTATCGAGCTGATATGGGGGGTGCAAGGACGTGGTTTTATAGCCATCAGCTGGATACAGGGGAAGGATGGAGTGGAGAAATGAGACATTGGACAGGCATAAATTCGTTTGTTCTCCACAAAGAGGCTTTATGCTATCCAAAGCAGTGTTTGAGAATAATTCGCATTGTCTTGTTCAGGGGTATGATTTCCTTTGCCATTTCAGAGAAGCTTCTTTGACTCTGAAAACATTGGGAGACGCGCGGCCACTATAGGGCCAGTGAATTGCTTTATCTCCCGTCTTTGTCATATGGCCTATTTTAAGCGCAAGGGCAATATACAAACTATGATTTGACCATTTGTTCTCCACATGCGAGACATTTTACTCACGCAGCCCTTTCCTCTTGCGCCAGGACCTTCTTCTCTGCCTCCTCAAAGGCCGGCAGTACATCGCCATATGCCTGCCACACCTGTGGTCTGTATCCAATATCCACCTTCTCCACCGCCTCGCTCTCATTCCACCTCGCTCCAATCAGCTCCTCAAAGGTCTCAGTCCCCTTTCTCTCCACCGCCCACACAGCCTTATACGCTCCTCCAAGAGCACACGCATTACCGCCAACATCAAGCTTATACACGCCCTCCACACCTCCCAGAACATCCCCTACCACCCTTGCGATCGCCGGGCTCAGCGAACCCCCGCCAACAAGGTAAATTCGCTTCGGCTGTGCCGGCAGTCCTGCTGCAGGGCTGACGACCAGGTTCTTTGACCGCAAACGCAGCGAGAGGACCTGCGACTCCACGATCGCGCGCGCGTCATCCTCGGGAATCTTCCATCCCTCGGCAGACTCTGTAAGCACGCCGTCAGCGAGCGAGAATCGCCATGTTCCTGCACGCACGTTCGGCACAATCTCGGGGAGGGGGAAGTAGAGGCCAAGCTTCGCGGGGTCGAGGGGAGCCGCCTTGCCGAGCGGTGGTGTCTCGAGGACAGTCTTCTCGAAGGTGCTCCAGACGTTGCCGTCGCTGGCTTTTGTGAGGGAGTCGCGGGTCTTTTCGCGAGCAAGACCACCGTTCTTGTAACAGAGCATGAACATGTACAGGCCGCTCGTCGTGGGGTGGTTGAAGAAGTGGACGGCGGCATCGGCGACAAAGTGAGGTGTTGACATGAGGAATGTAGTGCTTGTTCCCAGACTAACCATGGCGTCACCAGCTCTCAGAGGAAGACTGAGGATTGTACTTGGGTTATCGCCGGTGAATGGCGCAATCTGGCATTCCTTGCTGAAACCGTATCGTTGCACGTAGTAGTCAGAGATAGCGCCCATGCTGCCACCACCGTCTGATCGTACGTCGCCCAGCTTCCGTCGTAGTGTCTCGCCATCTTCCTTGCTACCACCTGCAAGGGATAGGAGGCGCCAGTCCCAGGCTCCCTCGGCAATGTTCCAGAGGTTCATGCCGCAGACATCGCTGATATCGATGGGGGCCACGCTCCCAAGGAATACAGAGGCTAGGAATGATGATACGAGGGAGATCTTCGAGGTCTTCTCGTATACATCCGGGTTGTTCTTCTTGAATTTCATGATCTGAGGGCCGGTGAAGCGCTATTACCGTAAGCCAATTGTCTCTTAGATGGATGATGGAGACTTACATGATGGGCTTTGCTTCCTGTAACCTTTGCCAACTCCTCCTCCGTGCCGAGTGCCTTATCAAAAGCATCGCACTCACTCTGTGTGCTCGCATCCTGCCAATTCGGGCTTGTCTCCCATGAGAAGCCGCCCTTCAGCTGCTCAACCAACGTGCTCTTCGCATCCAACTTGCTCAACGTCTCCTCTCCCTCCTTATTCCAAAACACACTCCCATGCTGCTGGCCTGCTCCGCTAATCCCCCTTATCCGGTCCAACGGGGCACCGGCTTCTCGAAGGCGACTGAGAACGAGATCAACAGCTTCAAGCCACATCGCGACCGGCGCGGTTACTTCTTTCGGCGATGGATGGAAGACTCCTTTCGTGATGCCATGGTGGGCGAGATCGGCATCAAAATCGACCTTGGCTTCGTGCGCCACATTCAGGGCGGATGTGATAACGACAGCCTTGAGTTGCTGTGTGGACAGGTCGAAACCCAGGTACAAGGGGCCGCTGCCAGAGGACGACATGGTAAGAATACTGCTGCAATGCCAAGAATCAATGCGTGTATAAATTTTTCGGTTGTTTCGAAGCTTTTGTTGAACTATAATTCCTTCAGCTGCTGGTGGTGGGGTTCCTTGATGTCATGAGAATTCTAGTGGGGTAGATCTTGGTGGGGTAATAGGGGATAAGGAATTCAGGCTAAACATGCAATCCACGTGACTTCGCGCGTCCTGTTTATCACGTGATTAGACTTTTACTGACTTCGTGGACGTGATGCGTGTTACAATTTTGTCGGCCTTCCGTCGATGAACTACTCAGTTGCGCTACAAAATGCTTCACATATTCCATTATGGTCATAAGTAAAGGATATGCCACGGTGGCATTTTTGGGGTATACCCGGTCATCTCACGCCCAGCTTCAAGCCTCCTATGGATAATCAACTCGATCCTGGCAACTAATTAATATCGAGGCCTTGGAGTCAAACGCCAACAGAAAAGGCCATGTGCATGCCATGTTGTTTGCATTCTTCTTAGACACGAAACGGCAGATGAGCATGGCTACTTGCCAGCTAGGAATGCCGGCGTCTGAGGCTTTCCCTACCGGCAGTGCAAATCTACTCTATGTGAGAGGATTTTAATTCATTTGACTCTTCGCTGCCATACAAACGCACTGGTCGCTGGGGATATTCTGCTCACCGCATGAAACGGGGAAGGCGTGTAGGGCGCAGGTGGGGTGAGCGGGATTGAGCGAAATAGAGCCAGCCAACAGCGCCGACTATCGCGCTCTTGGCATCTATCAAAACATCCCTGGAACGAACACTAGCCCCTACTATATAGTAGCAAGGGGACTTTAAATCCATCGGCTCTTCTGCTATAGTATATTCTATGGTGTTTGAGTGGATTACCAATAGATGAAAAGGAGTAAGCGTATTTCATCTTTGTTGGAAATCTTGCTCTTCCGGTACTATATTTGGCCAAGGTGCTAGGTTCACTGGAGACGGTTAGAGGCGCCATGATACAGCATACGAATCAAATGCCAGGTATTAAACATTTCTCCGGGATTAGAGCTATGGAAGGGTTTGCATAGCTTCTCTTATTTCTTATGTCTTTAACAGCATCGTTCCTGTTGCGTTTTTGAATTTCCTCGTATCCCAAGTCGAGTCGGACACGATGACCTCCGCAGGAATGGCTGTGGTGGAGCGCCATATTCAAGATGAGAGCCTGGCAAAATATCTGGAGCCGCACTTTGGTTATCCTAGCCGGAGTAGACCGTGTGTCAATGATCCCGGAAGTTGCGATTATCTAGACAACGTGTACTGGATGCACGACGTCTCAATGCTGTACTCATACATCATGTGGGGAGTCATTCTGGGTATCCTCGCCGTCTGGGCCATTCTCAGACTGATAAATCCGAGCCGGAGGGCAATTGTCCCAAAAACAGAGCTGGAAACGCAAGCAACGGCATATCCCCGAAGCGCATATTATAGAGTATGGCGATCAGTGGCGGCAGCAAAGCAACGATATCTGCTTCCAGAGTCCTTTACATCTTTCTTTGGCTGTGTTACTCGGATACAGATCCTGGTATTAGCAGTTATTTTGGCATATTTGTTGGTCTTTTCGTAAGTAACTCCTGTCTGTGTCGAGTGCCTAATAATACTGATACCTACAAGGCTGGTCGCGATTGTGTATAAAACATATATCACTCCTGTTAAGGGAACGAATCTGTTTAATACGAGAACAGGCATGGCCGGGTTCTCTGATCGCATTGGAATTTTAGCATATGCATTGACACCTCTGAGCGTTCTCCTCTCTAGCAGAGAGAGTATGCTCTCCCTCATTACTGGCATCTCATACCAACATTTTAATTTCCTCCACCGTTGGGTCGGGCGAATAATCTTCGTCCAATCATTCCTACATACGCTGGCGTGGACCATTGTGGAAGGTAAACTATACCAACCGCAGCCGTCGGTCTTCCAGACCTTCATTGCTGAACCCTACATAATATGGGGTTGCTTCGCCATGCTCTTCATCACCTTCCTCTACGTCTTCAGTCTCCGCCGCGTCATCCAATGGACCGGCTACGAATTCTTCAAGAAGTCCCATTATGTCGTCGCTTCGCTTTATATTGGGGCATGCTGGGGCCACTGGGACAAGCTCTACTTTTGGATGCTGGCCTCGTTGATTGTAGTGCTTTTCGACCTCGGTCTACGCATCCTCGGCATCGGCCTCAACCACTTAGGCTACACTAAATCAGGCTGTAAGTCAATGCACTCGCCCCCCTCAACTATCTCCTTCACTAACATCTCCTCAGCTATTGGTTTCACCCCTGCTCCTGCCACCCTCCGCTCCTTCGGAACTGGGCCTGACACCGCGATCCGCATTGACTTCTCCCACCCCTCCCCCGCTTGGAAGCCAGGTCAACACTATTACCTCTGCTTCCCTGCCCTCTCCATCTGGCAAAGCCACCCCTTCACTCCCTCCTCTCTTCCACCCATTTCTAGCGCTACACCGCGCCACACCTACATCATCCGTGCCCTCTCTGGCGAGACATCCCGCCTCGCAACCCTTTCTCGGGAAATCGAGGGTGCAACGACGCCTGTCATCCTCACAGGACCGTATGGGGCACGCATCACGATGGACACGCCAAATCTCCTTGCTGTGGCGGGCGGAACGGGGATTTCCTTCGCGCTACCGCTTGTGATGGAAGCAGCGGGGTGCGAGAAGCATAAGGGGGGTCTGGTGCAGCTGGTGTGGGTTGTGCGACGGGCGAGGGACCTGGCGTGGGTTAAAGAGGAGATGGACGTACTGAGGGCGAGAGCTGCTGAGACCGAGGGGAGAGTTGAAGTAAGGATATTTGTTACGAGAGAGGAAGCGCCGATTAGGGGTGAGATTGAAGAGGACAAAGTTGTGGTTGTTGAAGCGAAGGATGATGAGAAATTAGAAGTTGTGGCCGTCGATGAGGATAAGAACACTGAGAAGACGGAACCCTCCCTCGACCTCCCATCCCTAGTTGGGGAGAGCCGGGGATTCTCAATCACATATCTTGGTGGTGTTCACCCCGATCTCAGCGCCGTGGTGGAGGGCTATATAGAGCGTAGCCCGACGTCTGGGGGTAGGATTCAGGTTATGGCGAGCGGTCCGGCAGGGATTGGAAGCACCCTTAGAAGCGCAGTGGCGGAGTGTAACAATAGCAGGAAAGTAGGGAGAGGGGAAGAGAAGTCGGATGTGGGGCTGTATTGGGATGATAGGTTTTTATAGGGTTAATTTAGATTATGAGTTCTTCAGATTACGAGTCCGAAACGGGCATTGAATGATAGTTTGATGCTGTTTATCTATGCATCAATAATTTAGTAGATAACTCTGTCACAGTTACACTTGATAGTAATACGGATTCTAATTATAGTTGCAGGTGCATGAAGTCTCATAAGCAGCTTCTACTCTGGGTTTGAACTGACGGCAGGATCGTCAGAAATCTTGGCACCCTGGTCGACCCAGCATGTCGACGATGACGAATACAGTGAGGGCTGTAAGACGAGTCACTGTAAGACGAGTCACTGTAAGTATGAGTCAAATTACAGGCCGATTTTTGGATCTGCCTTTTAGACATATGCCTATCCCCCTTACCACTGTTAGATTAACAAACTCATCGACGTCTACCTCTTTGACTATCAGCAGCAAAACAGCCCCGCACTCAATATGACAGACCCAAACTTCCACATCGTAACCCCGCGCCTGTATCTCTCTTACCTGATCGCAAGCAACGATGCTCACTGTGACTTTATTGTGCACCTCTACAACACACCCGAATTTATCGCCTCTATTGGCGGCAGTCCGACCTCCATCACCACGACTGCGGCGGCTCGAAAATATATAGAGGACCGTTTTCAGGCTGAGCATAGCCAGAACGGCTATGGAACGTATCTCGTGAGCCTAAAGCCCGTCTCGCCAGCTACATCTAGCAGCACCTCGTTTGCTGAGGTGCTAGAGGGCTGCAAGCCGATTGGCACGGTGTCACTAACGCGGGGGCTCACGGCTGAGGCGTACAAGGCGCCGGATATTGGGTTCGCGATTGTTCCTGAGCTAAACGGAAAGGGTTATGCGACGGAGGCTTCAAGGTCGCTCATTGACTATGCCCAGCAAAACTTGGGTGTTAATGCTATATTTGGCTTCTTTGCTAAGGGGAACACGCGCTCGAGACGCGTGATTGAGAAGCTGGGGTTTGAAGACCGTGGGGTGAGGAGCTTAAAATTCTTTGGTGGGGACGAGAGCGAAGTGTGGACTATTCCAGGGATGGATGCAGACCTAGACGTCTATGGGCTGTAGCTCGGAATAGGCGTTTAAGATCGCACCAGCATCAACTCAATAAATCATGATAGGCCCTTTCGATCAATGCAACACAAGACGGGTCAGTTCTAAGAAACCTATTTGGTACTAAGTGCGACACCCCACAAACAATATTAGAGACAAAAGGATGAATTTATAAGGCGAATTTGCTATTGTCCCATGGAGGAAAAACATGTCCACTTCCTCAAAGCCTACGATACCTATCATATGATGTACTGCAATGCAATCCTAGGCTAATTAGCTACAGTTTCATTGCTCCGATTAGGCTCATCTAACCTACTTTCTATAGTAATTATTAAAGGATTTTATTTTATATGCGGGCATCACCTGGATAGAAACCGTCTATATCTGGGCATTGTTGAGAAATTATATGATGTCAAAATAAATAATGCTCTTTAAAATATATCCCGAACTAAGAAATTTCCAAATATTGAGTCAAGTACATTCCAATTTTCACGTACTCAAGGTATATTATAATAATATATATAGTAAATATTATATGCTTTTAGCTTTTAAAAATATACTCTCTGTTGCGTTGCAACTCTTATCGGTAGGCACACAAAACCCATATCACGTGACAACATGCCAAATTACCAGCAAAGTCAAGCTAGGGTTCGCTTAGCGGACACACTAGCGCCTCTCACACAGCCCACACAGAAGAATATCCTCTTTTGAATTTCGCACCGACGTTCTCTATCCTCCCATCGACAACCACCGCAACCATGAGCGCCCTCAACAAGATCGCGGCCACGAGCCCTTCGCGCCAGAGCCCTTCCGAGCTCGAGACCAGCATCGCGACTGCTCTCTACGACCTCGAGTCCAACACCGCCGACCTCAAGGTCGCGCTCCGTCCTCTTCAATTCGTGTCCGCACGCGAGGTGAGATGAACCGAGCCCATTGACACAATTGTGTAGGATCCGCAGCGAGAGATATGTCCGGAACGATTTCGCAATGGCGCCACACTGTCGTGTTTAGTTGTCGATGTGAGGGACCCGCCGGCTGGGTTCGGAGCAGATACATACATACAGATGGGTGGTGGTGTCGGCGCAGAGTTGGATTTCGGACGGGCTGCGGACCATGTAAATGGAGATCGCATGCTGACTTTGATCAATGTAGATTGAGGTTGGCCACGGCAAGAAGGCTATTGTCATCTTTGTCCCCGTCCCATCCCTTCAGGGTTTCCACCGTGTGCAGCAGCGGTAAGATTTCCTCAACCCCCTAATACATTCTGGAATCCAACTGACGCCCCATCCAGCCTCACCCGTGAGCTCGAGAAGAAGTTCTCCGACCGCCACGTCCTGATCCTCGCCTCGCGCCGCATCCTACCCCGCCCCAAGCGCTCCAACCGCTCGCGCACATCGCAGACCCAGAAGCGCCCACGTTCGCGCACACTCACTGCTGTGCACGACGCCATCCTCGGTGACCTCGTCTTCCCCGTCGAGATCGTCGGCAAGCGCCTGCGCACCAAGGAGGACGGATCCAAGGTCCTCAAGGTCATCCTTGACGAGAAGGAGCGTGGTGGTGTTGACTACAGACTCGATACCTACTCTGAGGTCTACCGTCGTTTGACTGGCCGCGGTGTCAACTTCGAGTTCCCCCAGGGCGTTGCCGCTACTGAGTTTTAAATGGTAGCTTGGCAAAAGAGGTTGCGGAGGGATGGGATGTAATGATCATGGCTGGCGTTGTAGCGAATCCGCCGCTTTGTCGGCTTGCAGGAATAAAAGCTTGCTGATCAATGTTACTTCTGTCGCCTTCAATAAATCTGTGTACTGGCCCGTGATATCTCTTGACTCAATGCAGCGCCGGAATCGATCCTCGCTCCTGCCTAGTAAAATCCGTCATTGAGCCCAACTAAAAATTAAGAAATTAAAAACCACGTGACCACAACGTATATTTTTGGTGCAAACTCAAAACACCACTAGCTTTCGAAATCATGTTTGCTTCGTATGCATCCTCACCAAACATCCAGCCAGGTACGTGAGCAAACATGAGTACCCCAGCACAACCAACTCCTGGCGACAACTACGTCTCCCCATCCCACGACTTTACAAATCATGGCCATGGCGAATTCGACCTGGATCAAGCAGCTATGCTGCAGGACATGGCAAGGAGTTCCACCGCCGGCGAAGGCGATGTCCACAATATGTATGCCTACGACCACGACGAAGGAATGAGAGGGTTTGACGGGCATGAGAAGGAACAGGAAGGAGGTAATAGTGCTACGACCACATTTCCCGATCCAGCACAATTACTCGATGGCTATAACAAAGAGCATACAAGGGATTCAAGGTCGAATGGGAGTTCAAGCATCAATGAAGGTGGTCGAGAGGCGGTAGAATACACAGATTATAGCCAGCCTCCGGCACAGCTGCATGAGCACGACGATGTCGACCCAGTCACTCTCCTCGAGGCACTTGCGAACTTCGACACAACACCCATGAATAATAGAGTCAACGCCCGTACAGGATCGCAGGATGGCCAACGCCACGACCCCCAATCCCACCAATTCTCCAACGATCATTTCGCGAGCCTACTCCAAGCAGCCGAGACAGCAGGCCAGTCCCAGGAAAATGACAATACTCGCATGGACAACCGAAAGAGATACACAAGAGCACAAATAACTAGTAGATGGGGCGGCCCCCCTGGCTCAGCGACCCATTTTCGCCCTCCCGTCCCCCGCACCCATGGCGAAAAGCGCAAGCAAAGCCCCAACGCCGCCCAACTCCCCGACCCAGCTCCAGCATCCGGCTTCATAAAGCCCGGCACGCGGCGCAAGAAGACCAAGGAAGTCGACCCCGACCAGCTTGCCCGCGAGCACGCCATCTGGGGTTCTGCATCAGAGTCCGATAACGACGCCGACGACGGCGAGGAAACACATAGCTCAGGGCCGCAGGTCTCGACATCTGATGCGCGTGCGGCAGGAGTCCACTCAGCCGCCGCGCTGTTTAGGAGACCTACGCCCGCGAGCAAGAAATACACGCGCCCGCCAATGTCAAAGCTCTTCACGTCCCTAGAGCTGACGCCCGAGCAGTTCCTCTACCTCCAGGCTGCGGCAAAGACGTACATGCTTGACCCTGCGCACGTGGAACGCGCGGGCTGCGTAGGAAACAAGGCGCGTGCTGATACTGATTTGGTGAAGCTCAAGTTATTTGGGTGCGTGGAAGCGTTTCTCGAGGACGAAGGGTGGGGTGAACGGTGCTGGGGTCCTGATGCCGGTAGGGGGGATCATGAGAATAGGAGACTGAGGTGGCCTGAAGGGAAGCACAAGATTATCACGCTTGTGACACCGTTAATGCGAAGGATGGTGACGAATGAGCGGCAGCGGCTGTATGCGAATGAGACGCGGAAAGCGACGGGGGGAAAGAAGGTGAAGGAGAGGGGTGAAGGAGGGGCGCAAGGACAGAGAGAGCGGGAGTCGGTAGATATTGATCCTAAGTTGGGGGATTACCACTATACGCTCGATCCGACGCTGAGGTCACCTGCTACTGCGGCTGCTTCTTCCACGACACCGCCTGCGATTGGGCCAGAGAAGGCTGCAACGGTGTATAGAGTCGTGGTAGTGGAAAAAGGGGTACCGGGAAGGGTTTTGAATTCAGCTACGTTGACGCAGGAGAAGTGTCCGGTGTTTTCGAGCTTGATGAACCATGTGCGGTCGGTGCTTGCTAAGCCCCTTAACGGGGGTGATGAAGGGGAAGAGGCTATGTATATATCACGTACCGTGAAGGCGCTTTTGCCAACAGGATTGGTGGATGTGAGAACGGTTGACGAGTGGGAAGACACGTGTAGGACGGTGGAGGGGGAGGCGTGGATGGAGGGTGTTGTGAGGGTTGTTGCAGAGGTTGAGAAGGTTGCAGAGTAGGCAACGAGGAGGAGGAAAATGGCTCTTGAAGCCTTGTATTATATACGAACTCATAGTAGGTTGTAATGCAGACGAGCATGCTCGTGGAATATGATGCTCTCAGCTTGTATCTGCCCAATGTATTTCGTACGTCTGCTTGCTCCTGAAAACACCTCAAAATATACACTCATCGCAACGTTTAATGTACTCTACAAAACTACTACAAAACTACTACAAAACTGTCTAATGGCTATGCTCACCAGCATCGCTCTTATCCACAAATTCATTCCTGTGACCTGGCGTGTGAACAACAACTCCACCAGTGTATCCTGACCCCTTCACCTTATCCGAGCGGTGTTCATATGCCCAGCTGAAAATGCGATCAAAGTCGCGGCATTGGTGAATAGCGCCCATGCCATTGATGCCGACCGAGGTCAGGGGCTCAAATGTCACATCTCCCGCGCACATTATTGCTTGACGGATGTAGTCCAGGCAGTGGTCGCGGTGGAGGATGATCTCTCGAGGGGGCATAGTTGTGATACCTTCAGGATAGTAGGCAAAGCGAAGAAAGTTCTGTATATTATTAGTAAATTAGCTGGCCATAGATGTGCTTGGGACTTACTAGGCAATGAAGTTGGTGGAACATGGAGACTCCATATACCTTTGCTGAGTCCGGGTTGTTTGGTGCAGGGAGTGAAGAGGGTAGGCCACCAGTGTACTCTATTGGAATTTCAATAATCCCGTCGCCGGCTGATTATTGTAAAAGTTAGCCTTAATGTTAAAAATAGAAGGACCCATCTGCTTACGCGGGGACAGTCTCTGCCATATCTCATCGGTGATATTGGAAGGTGGACCGCCATAAAACAAGTGAGGCTGGAATGTGACTCGACTCGAGTAGAGCACTGCTGGTTGGTTAGACTATGAAAATGACAACTGTGAGGATGTTATATACTCACAGTCTGGCTCGAAGTGATCGGTTTCAGGCGCAGTATCACAACGAAAGCTTCTCACCAGAATTACCACATGGGCCCAAACTGAAAGCCCAGCAATAAGAAACAGTGAGGTAAATATAAGCGGCCAGTTTTGCCATGCCGTAAAACATCGTCGAGAAGTGCGGCGGAATCCTTTACACTGGCCACGACTGTCAGAATCAAAGGGTAAACCCTCATCTCCGGCCATTAGAGATGTGCTTGAATCGGCGTGGTTTGAAGAATACCTAGAGACATGGGAATCGCTGCCAATAAATTGGGACATTGTTGTGACTTGACAGAGCAAGAATTAGAGCTTGGATAAGGTCCAACAAAGTAGTATAACGACACGCATTACTCTCACGGGCTGTGAAACTAGATTAATGCACAGTTGACTGAATTAGGATATCTACCCGTTGTAGAACGGTCAGCTTACATGTTCATATTGCCTCCCACGAGTCTTGTAGCTCGATTCTTCATGTGCTGTGCTGTGCTATGCTGTGCTGTGCTGCATCTGCACGACCTTACCGGTGGATGCGCATAAGTGGTCTGAGGATACGATCAGTCGACCACACCGTATATTCTATAAATGCCAGTCAAGAAGGGAAGAAAGGTTGGCTTGAATATTTTTACCAGACAGAACGTGGCATATCCTGGAGGAGAAAAGTGACCGAAAAGTATATAAATTTTGTATATTGAATGCAGAATATTACAATGTGAGCTCTTGTGTGCTGTAATATCTCCGCATGCGACTTCCGTTCGGAATGGTTCTGATTTTGTATGTAGATGATGCGATTTGGGCTCAGATCTAACCCGAAGTGTTTCGATATTGGGCACGCGGGCCAGATAAATATTGACCTTCCAATTCCATGTGCTGCTCCAAGATAACACTGTGTCGGTCGTACATACAAAAAGGCGAAATACGAGCAGTTCTTCTAGCAAAATGATTGCATATGTTTCTCCCTCAGATGTACAGCAATCATGAAGCCCGAGAAAGATGCAGCCAAATGCGAAGAAAAGATAAGAAAGTACGTCAGCTCATGTATGTATGACTGTGGTTTTGGCAATGGGCTGAGACAACACGTAGCGGTCAGGATGAGAATTACAGCGGCCTAAAGCTCATATTCATCTCTTCCCTGTAGTAGCTACCTATCATAACGATAGTCTCATTACAATGTTGCATAGAAACTATGAAGGCGACTGCAGAGTAACTGCAGAATTACACAATAGGAAACTAATGGAAATGTAATACAAGAAAGAAATGCGGCCAAGGATGCATCTCACAAACCTGCCACTTTCTGATGTTAAAGGTAAGCATTTCTTTCTGATTTCAATAAGCATTTTCTTCTCATGTCGTCAAGTCAGTTTTAAAAGTCTACAGTATGCCTCTCCTTTCAGATTCCCACTTTTACCACACGAGAGATTATTCAGTTAGCTAATAATACCAGATCTATACTCATCACCATGAAATTTACAACTTCTTTCGCTGCTGGAGCACTATTGTTTCCGGCCCTTATTTCCGGTGCACCTATCATTAATGGCAAAATAGAGAGTCGGGAGGACGCCGCCGCTCCTGCGCCCGCCTATGTTTGGTCGTCGCCAGGCAAAGCGGAACAAAACGCTGCTGAGGAAGGCGATGCCCCTGCCTACGTCTGGGCATCGCCTCGAAAAGACAAACGCGATATTGCTGAGGATAATACTGCCCCAGCTCCCGCCTATGTCTGGGCTTCGGGCAAGGAGAGGCGCAATGCCGAGGACGACGCTGACCCTGAGCCCGCCTATGTTTGGGCTTCTCCTGGCATAGAGAAGCGTGAGGACTAAGAATATCCTTGTCCACATTTGGTCGGAAGAATCGAATCGCAAGTGTTAACTTGGCGGTTACATAGCTATCATATCAAACTCTCTATCAAAAATGGAATAGTCACATAGGCACTGCCTTTAACCTACCTATCCATCGTCTCCAAGGTGGCACTTGCACAACCGTGTATTATTTGATATCGAAGTGTAATATTAGTCGCGCAGTATTTCTAAATGTTACATTCGTGCCTTCGAACTTGGTTGGAATTAAAATTTGGTTTGTGCCAAGTCTCGAGTATCTCCTGATCTCAACGCCAATAATATGGCAATTCAGCGGATATTTTCCCTACTGCACCAAAAATATCATAATACCCATTCTTATATTGCACCTCGGAGGCTAGAATGGGTACTTACAAGTAAGGGAACTAACCATCCCCGTCGCCGATGATCACTGAAAGATGGGCAAGGGCAAAGCAAGCTATACGCGTATAGCGTATGACCCAGTTTAATCTAACCGAGTTAGGTTTCGAGGAACTATTCTTCAGCCACTAAAAGCTCTAGCTTTTGCAAGGGCGTCCACGATGAGGTTGAACCACGTTCCCAAGCCCATATAGACTGGGCCCTGAAAGCGGCCCGTGTTGACCTTCTCGTTGTTGCCATCTCCACGTATTCCCGCGCATATTCAGCTGATAGTCTGCGATATTGCTGCCCCAGTCACTCCCTGCGGAGAAAGAATAACGCCACAGAATCTGCAGCCAGGCTCTCAGATATGAGTCCAATGCCTGAGAGGGTATTAAGTAATACTCTGATATTTTTGGTAACAACTCTAATCTAGTTTCTTCAGCCTCGATTTTACTCCTCCTGTCCACCAGGAGATACCATGAGACGTCTTCAGGTTCCATTGGCGGGTTGATACCAGGCTGTACCATCAATGGTAGTGGTTAAATTACCAGTATAAATGGCGAGATTCTTGAAGACATTGACAGATAGATGAAAACCGCCTGGAGTAGTGGTTTTCGTTCCATTAGTTGCCCCCGTCTGAACAATGTCTGAGAACCAGTCAACCTCATTTTGGCCCCCGGATGGTGTTGTGACTTTGACCCTCTCCCCTCCATTGAGGATAATGGCGCCATCGTCTGAGAAGTTGTTGTATGTGACAGCGATGGTCTCGAGAGATGCATTATTAGCGCCTGAGATAATTTCCACAATGGCATTGCCAGAAACCTGGCCCTGTAAAGTATAATTACCTCCCTGAATGTAGCTAGGAGTAGCGGTGGTGCTCCCGGGGACGAATGGAGTACCCCACGGCACAACATCAGCAAATGGCACTGGAGCTGGTCGAGCGCATGGCTTGCGACTAGTGAGGGTCGCCATCATCATGCGCTCTTCCCGTCCACCTGGCTCCGTAGAGTTGTAGCAGGGCAGCGGGTTTATCCCTCCACACTCTGGCGAGACTGTTTGTGCCTGATAGTAGACAATACGTGTGCCGTCAGGGGACCACTTTGGATCGGCTCTGCCGTTCCATTCAGCATCATTAACGCTACCTGGGCTGCCATCACCAGCCTCATTAATGCGTTGGCCATAGTACTCTCCACGATCGCCGTACTGGTCTATTAGCCAAGGCTGGAAGAAGCGCCGTAGGCCGTTATTGCGGGTGGAGGACACCGACGCAGTCACGACCATGTCAATGATGGGCGGAATTCCACGCATGCCAGAAAGCCACATCTGTCGCCCGGTGCCTCGCGTATCCATTACGACCGTCCACTTATCATCTGGGGAGATGTCAACTGGGTCAACATACTCAGGGTGTGACGTTAGACGACGGATCTTCCCCGTGATCAGGTGTATGGCATAGACGTCGATATTGCACGACTCAGTTGGAGCCCCTATGTATGTAACCTCTTCGCCACTTCCACTGAAGCCCCTTAGCTCCCCAACGCCGATGGCACTCTGGTTTATTTTGAGTTTTGTACCCTCAACGTAAATCTGGGGTCGAGCCTGAGGGTCGATAAGCGCTGTCACATTGCAAAGATCGTAGCGGGACGAGAGTGGAGTTCCGGTGGTAGGTGCCTTGTTGAACACCAAGCGACTGATATATGCCGCCTGAGAAACGACGCCATCGCTACCAATGACCAGAGAGTTGAAGCCTAGGTGGTTATCATCGGGATGCAGGCGCAGCTCGCGTATAGACCCGCCAGGGCCGTCGCCAGTTGGGGATGTGTTCCAGCGAATTGGGTAGATATAAGTCGCCTTAGGAGTGCACTTTGCGCTAGACAGCTGGAAGGGGCCACAGTCGATGATCTGCGGTCCTGCTAATGCGCGTTTGCCGTCACTAAAGGCCTGGGGATAGTCCATCAAATCAACACGACCCACCTGGTTCGCGGCTGGCATACCACACGTAATACATTTCCAGGGATCGCCATTTGGAAAGGTGGTGTTGTCGGCCTTGACAATGATTAGCTGTAGGCCCTCGTAGATGCTTCGAGGATCGGGAGCCGCTGGTGCGCCGATAAAAATGACGGATGCGACGACATGCTTGTTGTCGGGGAGGAAGTTGCCCGAGCCGAGTCCTGTAACTTTGCCAATGCAGCCGGTACCGCGACTATTTATGGCTCTGTCGCAAGATCCTGTTGCATTAATGGGAGCGACGGGAGGCAGCGGCAGCTCAACGACAGATATTTGCTCGGGCGCAGGGGGTAACGGGAGCTGGTCGGCGCGGCGGATGGCTTGCTGGAAATTGGCTCGTTGGAGCAGCCCCGAGGGGGATGTGGCTGCTAACGACACGTGTGCCCCTCCGACGGCGAGGAGAATGAGGTGAACGAAGTGCATCTTCTGCAAAGGGGAGAATATGCAGTTTGACCGATGATAATTCCATCTTGGGGTCCATTCTTGAGCTTTATATCATGGCTGGTAGCTGGCTGCCTGGTTACTTGCACACATGTGCAAATCACTCAGCATACGTCTCCCCGACCCACTTCCCATGCATCGCCTGGCTATCATTCTATTCCGTATTGCCTCTGTCGCTAGAAGTTAAAAGAGTATTGGCGGCAGATCGAAATGTGGCAAGGACGCTAGCAAAGTAGCTTGGAGTTAAAGTAGTAAGTAATCGGAAGTCACTATACGCGGATATTCCAATGCGGGGAAAGTTCATTCGAGAGGTTAGCAACACCACGGTGATGAAGTAAGTGTGCACAGCTGTGAATGTCGAGCCTGGTACGAAATACAGGTTATAATAGGTAGCTAGATTGACTCTTAGGTCTACTTTATATCGGCAGTTGGGTCCCCACTAGGTATCTAGAAGCGTTAAAAAATAGTCTACTAGGATCAGCGAATAATTTATAGTTTTGTGGCATACTTTGACAAGATTGTTCATCGTCCGCGAATTGCGGTATGGAAGTGCGCAGCGCACGTGCGGTCTGGATATTGTGACTCAGGGCGGCCTGGAATGTTTGGCGGAAGGGTGATAATAAACCTCGCCGATTTAGTAAGCCCAATCCCTCAAGGACCAAGACCCACCAACAGCCCTTAATAACCGCAACTTGCGAGTAGACAAGGCAAACTACCAATTGAGCAATGCGAGGATGAGCCAAAATAATATATTTGGGGTTGCATGCAAAACATGCCGCCGTCGTGGAAGAAAATGTGATCGGAGCCTGCCGAAGTGTAATAGCTGCGGTCTACGAGGTGTGAAATGTGAGGGATATGTTTTACGTTGGATCGATGGAGCTCCTAGCAAGGAAAAGCCCTCAAAAGGAGATATGGAAAAGAAGTCTCGAGCTATCGTACGACAGCAAAACTTCAGCATTCTCATGGACCTACGGACAGCAGGCGATGATCTTGGAGGATTTGTCAATTACTGTACAGAAACTCAATCCTCTGGTCATTATCCTACTAACCATATTCTAGACGCCCGCGAGATCAGTGAGGCCTTCTATCTCGGCCACGGCCCTGCTGAAACACCTTACACGCGCCATGTTTTGCCCATGATTAGAAGCGTTCCCTCTGTCAGGTGCGCGGTGGCGGCCACTGCGGCGTGTCACATAGCAAATCGGCTAGAGGATGATCAACTGAAGAGACAAAGCCTTCATTTACGGCTAAAAGCTACGGAGCTTCTAAGAATGGAATTAAAAGACCTCCCCGACGGGCCGGACCTGACAAGCCTGGTTTGTATGTTGTTACTTGCGCAGCTCGACGTCTGTTCCGGGGACTGTGTTGAATTCGAAACACATCTAAGAGCTGCAAGCGCATTTATAAAGCTACGTGGCTCTGACGGCACAGAGCGAGGATTTATCGAGCAACGAATAGCATGGTAATTACATTTTCGGTCTATTTAGTTTCAAAAACTAACATGGGAGCAGGCTTGACGTTATGGGCGCGACCACAAGCTCGAGGATGCCGCATTGGTCCCTCGAGGACCTCACGGCTACCCTGAATAAATTTAGGACGCCATCCGGAGAGAGGGAATGGGGATTTGATGTGTTCTACTGCCCCGTTGATCTCTTTGAGTATATTGCAAATATTACGGTCTTGCATAAGTTGGAGACTGACGCCATCCAGAAGGCTGTACTTCTTGGCAATGCAATCAAAACATGGGTATGCGTCGACGACTCTGATCCCCGCCGCCACATGGTTGAGGTGTGGAGATTGGGAAGCCTACTCTATTTGATTCGACTATTTCGACTTCCAAGCGGCATTTTTAACACAAAAACTTTAATCGGCAGCATATTTCATCATGCACGTTTAATTCCTTCTAAAACAAGCTGGAGCTACTCGATATCCTGGCCATTGTTTCAGGCTGGCTTACTCCTATCCAGTGGATATACCCAGATAAAGATCTGGCTACGAAACGAGATACATGTAAACTTCCGTTCCCTTGGATGTTTTCACCAAAAGCTTGTTATAGAAGCTTTGGAACAGACGTGGCGGTCAGGAAAGGAGGGGGTATATGACCTATCTAGCGCTGATTTTCCACAGCGCAAACTTATATTATAGTGTTTAATAATATGCGTTCAAGGGCGGTCATGTAAATCAAGAAATATCCTCCTGAAACCATATTTGATTCTACTAAGCTGGGTAAAATTTGTCATAAACCAAGTCGATCTCCTGCAGGATATTCTCCTTAACTTCTGGCTCTGCCCAACAGATGTTGGTTGCGTTCCTTGCCAACACAGCAAGGTCTTTGTCGTCGAAGCCGCACAAGTTCTTCACTAGTAACATGTTTTCCAAAATCCAGCAATCTTCCATATATGCTGGGTCGTCGCTGTTAATGCTTATTTTGATACCTGCGTCGTATAGACTACGGATCTTTGGCCCAAGCTCCGTATACGTTGTGTGTCGCATGTAAGACCAAGGGCAAATCGTCATGCCCAAATCACGCTTCAAAATCAAATCAATCAATTCTCGTTTTTCAGCAGCGTTGATCCCGTGATCAATACGATCGAGTCCATGGCCGGCAACTACAGAGGAAGCCTGTCGAATATGCTCGTGCGTATTCTTTGAGTCCGCATCACAATGCATTGTGAGCTTGAAGCCATCACGTCGTGCGAGGGAAAAGACCTCGTCGAAAAGTGCCGGTGGTCGATCCTCCTCGTTTGAATCAAGCCCAATTCCCACAATCATATCGTGATAAGGTAGTGCAGCCTTGTAGTGTTCCATGGCCGACTCTGGAGAGAGATCTCGGGAAAAGCACATGATCCATCCTGATTTTACCTATTTGAATTGTAAGTTCATGGCCACCAGCCGAAGGACAATACGTACATTTAATTCTTTGTCCGCCTTTTGCTGGGCTTCTCTGAAGCCGTCCATCATGGTAGCCCAGGCTGTTCCACAGTTTGTGTGGCCTTGGGGATCAAAGAAAAGCTCGCAGTAGCGAACATTCATTTTAGCGGCGCGCTCAAGGTAATACATGGCCAGATCAAAGAAATCCTCTTTCGTTTTAAGACACTCAAATCCTTCATAATATGCCTCAAAAAATTGAAATCGTTCTTCGTCATTGTTCACGCGGCTGGAATCTGGCCGAAGTAAGTCCATTGCAGCCTCAAGTTCCTCGAAAGTTTTGAGCTCTGGTCCATTTTTAGCGATCCTCAGCTTGGTTCCATTTCTCTGAGTCAATTTCCATCTCAGTTCGGCGGTTATAATCCCTTCGATATGGACGTGAAGCTCCACCTTGGGGATTTCGAGGACATATTTATCGTTGGCGGCCAACAATTCGTCTCTCAGCTTCTCACGAAGGTCAGATGAAAGTGCTTCTTCGATACCCATGGTTTGTAATGTTGAACGTGTAGATATTGAAAAACTCCCGAAGTTAACGGGGGAAACCTACTTTAAATAGAGGTTACCTGCGATGACTGGCATCTCAGCTTTGGTATTATCATACGGAGGGATCCATGGAATGGGGTGAGACACATGCAGCGTCTAGTCCTAAATAGGTCAAAATTTCAGTCCCCTAAATAGACCTAGCCGAACATCCAAAGATCAGCAGCGGGGTAAATAAGCCAATCAGTCTTTGTGGGGATAGATAAGGGCAGAGTTCCAAGATGCATAATATGACTCCACGCTCCCATTAGATCTAACAACTATAGTACTCCCAGTTCGAGAGGCTCCTCTCTCAATTCGGCAGTCGCTGCTTATTACACCGAGGGCTCAGACCTTGCTTGTATCTTAACTGTGGAGGCTGTATCTAAGCGGCCGCCTCCGACCGGTGGTATTGTCCCTGGTTAGTTCTTAAAGACCACGGCCAGAGTCATCATATAACGTAAATCAGTGCTTCGATTAAGGCCGACTCGGTTCTCAATCTTTAATGAGTCAATGATGCCTCCAGTCACGTTATCTAACGGTGCAGATGGTGCTTCCGAGGAGACGATTGATCTGCCTCTGTTTGACATCTCTCAAGAGACACCGGAGCTGGGAAAAGCAATTGTGACATCAGCAGCCAAATGGGGATTCCTGTGGATTGCCGGATCTCCGGCATCTGGACATGGAGGTGATAGCGAAGGGTACGATCTTGATGAAGAAACTGTTGATCACGTATTTGGCATATCGCGGTCCTTTTTCAAAGATGCCCCTGTCTCCGAAAAGGAAGAGTGCGGAATCAAGAACAACCGTGGCTTCGTCGGGATGCACGTTGAAAATCTCGATCCTACAAAACATCAACGAGGCGACTTCAAGCAAGCCTTCAACTTGGCCGAGCCAGACCCCACTACCGGCCAATGGCAACAGCCGATTCCCACCACGTTCAAAAAGAATGATGCAGCTCTCCGTAACTTTCATGTGAGATGTCGCAGAATAGCTACTCGCATTCTTCGACTAATCGCACTGGGTCTTTCAATCGAGGATGTCGACTGGCTGGTTCGATCTCACGAGAATGCATCTCAATCTTCACGCTTCCTCTACTATCCATCAATTCCATCGGACTCTGACTATGACCCCGAGGCTGATATCCGAGCTGGGGCTCACTCGGATTATGGAAGCATTACCCTCCTTTTTACTCGGCCCGACCAACCTGGCCTCGAGATCCTAACCCCGGATGGGAAGACGTGGGCAAGCGTGCCGGTCTTCCCTGAAAACTACCATTCCAAGACCTTCCCGCCGATAGTTGTGAATATTGGAGACCTCTTGAGTTACTGGACCAATGGACTACTCAGATCGACCGTCCATCGCGTTGTTCTCACGGCCCCGCCGGACAATGATGACAAGAGTGATACGGATAGGTTCTCGATAGCCATATTCGTTCAGCCGGCGGACGATACTGTTCTAACGCCAATACCATCGCCGCTCGTGGAGGAGAGAGCAGCAAGTTTCAAGGGCAAGGTTGTGGGCCATGGTGGCGGCGTGGCAGATTCCAAGGCTCTGTCAGCTTTGACGGCCGGCCAACACTTGAGTGCAAGATTGCGCGCGACATACGGCAGCGTATACACGGAGGAGTGAGTTGATATATTACGAGAAGTCAATGGTGTTAGAAGTGCATTGAAGTTATTAGAGGGGGTAATTTTAAATATCATTATACAATCAGTGATAGATTATCGACAAGATAATCCATGTCGACGTTTCCTAGCGGTGAAAACGGGTGGAGCAAGCTGAAATCATGACCTATTCGGGCCTAAATCGGATCGTGATTTGTTTCGAACTAACGCCTTCTAGAAAATTTATAACTGTGAATCTCTTGGTCTTCGATTGCCGGATCACCTAGCGAATGGCCTCGGGGAGGATTCCACCGAGCAAAGAAGAAAATCATGACTAATTGGAATATTTTCTCTTGGATAAATCAAGATATGATTTTTGGAAGTACAAAGAATTATAGCAGTCCTGACCGTCAGATCAAGCTCGCAATCGAATCCGTAACAGTCATGGTCGTTGGCTTAAGTTCGCAATCAAATGTTGGGAAGCATGGCGACAACCATGCAGTTCAGGAAGGAATCTCGGACACAACTCCTCTTTTGGGGAATACCAAAGCCGTCGAGAACCCGGTCTGGAAAGAGGAATTCAAGATCTTGACGAGATATTCCAGCTCGCTGGTCATTGCCAACCTCTTGCAGTTCTCCCTCAACCTGACCAGTATAATTGTCGTTGGTGGCCGTGGCAAGATCGAGCTGGGTGCTGTGAGCGTCGCGAGCATGACTGCAAACATTACTGGCTTTGTAGTCTTTCAGGGTCTCGCCACGAGCCTTGATACACTATGCGCGCAGGCTTGGGGGTCCGGAAACAAAATTCTTGTAGGGTTGCACGTCCAGAGGATGGTCCTGCTCCTTTGGTGCATCGGTGTTCCAATTGCGGCGCTCTGGTATAACTCCCCTCGCCTCTTAAACAGAGTTCTGCCAGACTCACAGACAGCTGTACTTGCGGGCTTGTATCTAAGAGTTCTCATCTGTGGTATTCCTGGATTTGCGGCCTTTGAGGCGGGGAAGAGGCTCTTGACAGCTCAGGGAATCTTTCTTCCAATAACATGCATTCTCTTCGTTGGGGCTTCCGTGAATGTACTCGCAAGTTGGTTGTTCGTCTGGGTGGGTACCTACCATCTATCCTGAGGGGAATTGTCAGCTAATCCGGTGATAAAAGGTCTTCGACTGGGGATTTATAGGAGCACCAATTGCCGTCGCTGGAACCCAATCTCTGCTCCCACTCTGTCTCATGACCTATGTCATGATATCTCGTGGCCGCGAGTGCTGGAGTAAAATCTCCTCCGCGGTCCTGCAAAACTGGGGTTCAATGCTGAGCCTTGCCCTTCCCGGCCTTTTAATGGTTGAGGCAGAGTATCTCGCTTTCGAGATTCTGGTCCTCGCCGCGGCATATCTGTCCCCCGCCCATCTGGCTGCACAGACAATTCTCGCCACACTCAATGGCACTCTCTGGCAGATCCCCTTCTCCATAAGCATTGCAGCCTCTACCAGAGTGGCACAGTGTATTGGTGGTGGACACACCAACACCGCAAAAACATCGGCCTTGGTAGCGTTCGGTGGAACCTTCATTGTGGCGATGATAAATGCGACTCTCTTCTTCTCGCTCCGGAATTACCTCCCTCACATCTTCACGAATGACCTTGAAGTAATTGCTCTGGTAACGCATACGTTACCACTCGTCGCCGTCATGCAAGTCTTCGACGGTCTCGCGGCGTATTGTAATGGCGCTCTTCGAGGGATTGGGAGGCAGGCCATCGGCGGCTGGGTAAATTTGGGGTGTTACTATACCGTTGCAATGCCTCTCTCCTTATGGACCGCATTCCATTTGCATTGGGATCTAAATGGTCTTTCAACTGGTGTTACAGTGGCATTGATCATGGTTACAGGAATAGAGGGCGTTGCTCTTACGAATCTCAACTGGCAGAAAAGCGTGGATGACGCCGAACAAAGGAATTCCGTAATATAACCCGTATATAGATACACTATGTCACGCTCCAGCATATTTATGGGGGGGGCGTCTATTTAATCGTAGAAAATTCCCAAATATTAATTGTCTATATATGCTTGAAAATTATAAAGAAGAGGAAGCTGCGATCCACCTTCCTTGGCAATCGTTCTTGCCATATATAACTTCAAGTCTCAGAGGAAGCTACGACCAAGGCTTGGTAACCGTTCTTTCCATATGCAGCACCTAAAAATCTCTGAGGAAAGTGCGACTGAGGGTGCTTGTTAATCGTTCCTTCCATATATATAACTTAAAAGCCCGGAGGAACAATATTCGCATATGGCACTCCGTTTCACAATCAGAACACCGTATTATCAATTAACCCCCCGATCTAATAATCTAACCTCCCACATCACCCTTTCTTTGGCTCCCTTTCACTTCTCACTCTCCCCATCCTCCTTCAACCGATCCCACATCTTCCTACACGTCGCATTCCCAAACCGATAACTCCCCCCATTCCCCTCAATATACTCCGCAACCCTCTTCCACGGCGTCTTCCCGCTCCTACCCCTCACCCTACCCGCACATCTATACCTCTCCACTCCCTCCCTCAACAACCTCACATCTCCCTCTGTCCACTCCGGCTTCCTCACGCGCTCCTCCTTGACTTTGGTCAGTGTTCTGTAACGGCCGCGCAGCGTGGACTCGGCTTCGTTGAAATTCCCCGCGATTCGGATCGCGCGGTAGGACATCCCGGCTTGTTTGGAGGCGATGAGGAAGGCGTCTTTCGTGGTACGCGTGGTGGGGGATTGAGGGTGTGGCGATCGGGGTGTGGAGGCGGGGGTATTTCGTGGCGCTGATTTTACTGGTATCGGTGATGTACAAGGCTGTGTGTAAAGTAAGTACGCCGACTGGAGTATGAGAAGGGGTGAACCTACCTTTATCTCCCTCTCGTCGGCCCTTTCCAATATCTGGCTATTTCTCCCACCGCTAGGAGCGATAGCGACATACTGTCTCGTCGGTCTCTCAGGTAACTTTCTTCTCCCCGTCGCCTCGTGTCCCGTCTCCTGTTTCATTACCTCTTGAGCCCCCTGTATCTCTCCAGTAGACCCAAACGGTCCATCGCTCGTCGACAACGAGTCAAGAGACCCACACTCTGAGCTCTCCGACCCCTCGAACGACACATTCGTTGAACTCAACGTCAGCGCCTTGGGAGACACCGTATCCCCTCCATTCGTCCAGGGCGGAAATGTAGCCTGGACCGTGCCATCAGTTGTCTCATTGTTGTGGTCGAAGAATGTATACGGTAGTCCGTGGTGAGAGGGTATACCCTGCTCTCGAAACTCAAGCGCCTCGTTCCACCGTTTATCGGTATAGTCAACCCCGTCATCTTGGTTAGGGCTGAAATGTATAATCTCATCGGGAGACTGGGTCTGCGTATCTGAGCACAGCGCGAATGATCCCAGCCTCTCTCCCTGCAGGGACATATTGTTAAACTCATCGTACGTGCACTGCTGTCCGAAATCCGATAGCATGGCCGTAGAGGGGTTATATTCCATTTTCCAATTGGTATTATTGTTCATCGACGTCGCTAACGAGGCCCAATACTCATTCACCTGCGTCTGCGAAACCTGAAATCCCGACGACGACGATGACAGTGGCAGTGGTGCTGGACTTTGAACAAACTTCCCTGCCGTCGCCGACGAATACAGATTCATCTGCGCACCAAACAGCTGCGGGTGTGTTTCGAAGCCCCTCCCCGCCACCGCGTTTGCCACGCCATTCTCGGTAGGAGGAAACGTCGTGTAGGCCGTTGGCAGAAAGGGAGAAGGGTTCTGGGACATACATCATTAGTATGCAACTTCTATCAAGCCATCCATACATAGAACCACATACCGAATACCCCTCCTGAAAGATCCTCTCCAGCGTCGCCGTCGTCGTAGTGGTAGCGCCATCCCAATCCCCGCACTCACCACCTGACAAAGACGGCACGGCGCCAGACAAGGAGGTGAACTCGCTGTTGGTCATGTCGACGGGGCCACGGTGCTGTCGCGGCGGTGGCGGGATAGTGTAGCGGATGGACAAAGGACGGGGACGGGGGTGTGTGTTGATATGCATATTGGCCGTGCTTCACCGCTCAGTAAGTCTTGGGTGGAAGCGGATGGGGTGGTGATGCGTGTTAGGGGAGTGGAACAGATGGAGAGGGTAGAGCGGATGCGATGCAGAGGTGAGGAGGCGGGAGGATGAGGGCATGGATCGATGACCTGCAGTTTTCCTATGAGGCGAAGGCGCTGGAAAGACGGTCTGTGTGTGATGGCGATGACGATGTTGTGTCTGTATTATGCAATTTTGCCACCGCTTTTCTGCTGATACCAGCTTCTTGGATGGTAGAGACGCGGTGATGATTTGAGATTTCTCAAGCAGATAGGCGTAGCTATACACCTGCGTCAGACACGTCCTCAGACCGCCAGAAGCTCCATGCTATGGCCCGTTGAGATGGAAGAGGGGTTTGGGAGCTTACCATGGATCCAGAGATGACTAGGTGGCTTACAGCTTCACGGAAGGTGGGAACATGTCTGGAGAGGCTGAGGCCGGTAACGGGGTGGAGAGATGTAAAATAAGATAGATGCTAGCAACGGCTTTTAGACAACTTGCATATGATACAAACGGTAAAGGAGGGGTATATGTAGAATCATATATCTTTCTATTTTTGCAACAAAAGACTAAATGAGAAAGAAAACAAAGAAAAAAAAAAAACTCCCCCCTTCCCCCTCCCACTCTCAGCTCCTTGGTATAACCCCAAAAAGAGATCAATTGAGAGTGGGAAGTGAAGAGCATCACCCCTACCTACCCCATCCAGCAATGCCTCCCTCTTCTCTTCTCCCCTCCCCGATGAGGTCTCGGAAGCAGCAGACAAATCTAGGACTGTGGATGGCCCCTGCGCAATGGCCTACAGTATTAGATCTATCTTCCTCTGCAATTCTTCAGGGAGACCTGTCTGTCTACCTACCTACATACACACAGACCCCACTCCACCCCAGCCGCCCGCCACCGCACAGGATCGAAAAGAGCCTCGGCGGCCGGCCGTTGAGGAACGATCAACCCACCCTACATCTCCGCAGCTAGGTGGGCTATTGAAACGGGTAGACGGGTACAGGCTTGGCATTTTCTGTCAAACTCCCCTAGTCCAGTCCAATAAATCGGTTCTCCTAGAATTAGGAATAGCGGCGGGCGGTGCTCAGTCAGACCAGGTAATTATGTAAGGCGCGCTTACTCCTTCAACGGCTCAGTAAGTCTAGATTACACGGAATCTGGAATTGGTCGTGCTGGTCAACCCTAGATCTGTCTGTGCAAGATCCTATATTGTCAAATAATCCCTCAACAACCAAGTCCTAGACCAGCCAACGATCTGATGCCTTTCCTAGCGGCCCCGGAGCCCCCGGCGGAGCCGCTAAAGGAGCCGTATCTAGGATGAGCAAACGTGACGACGGGAACTACGGCGGGTAGCAGCATGGGTTCCCAGTTTTGTCGCCCCCAGCTGGCTCTCCTTGCGTTGAGTGGACTCATGCAAACGATGGGGTTGGGATGACTTGCATGATGATGCAAGGGGTTTGATCTGTGGTAGACGCGCGCTGATGGGTTGTTATGTCGTATAGACGCGGAGATTAAGTAAGGGGATGGTCTGACAAGGCGATGAGGAGGTTGATGAGGGGGTTGATAAAAATGTGATAAAGAGAACTGAAGTTCGTATTGATTGAATACGATAAAGATAAATCACCTACCCATAACCCTCAATATTTACCTCAATCCATCGCTTGTAGCTCCTGACAAATCCACTGCATCGGCTCCCTTCTTTCGCACCGTCCCGCGAACGACAACTTACATATCACCTCCCCATCCATCCGTGCGCCGTGCACGCATCCGCCCCCTCCACTCTCTGCACTCTACCATACAGAAAAAAAAAATCGTCCCTACCATGGAACCATGGCTCATATATCCCCTCTCACGCCCCACAGAAAACCTCCCATGCCCAGCATCTCGCAGCATCTCGAATCATCGCACCACGGTTCATCTTCCGTCGTGTAACGGTGTAACAAAACCCAGCCCATCCTTCCCGCCGAAAAATTGGAGCTCAAGCAAACGAACAAACCTCTGTGCTTCCCACCTGCAGGCACGGAGGAGGATCGGTTGGTAGCGATATATTTGACCCGGGCGGGGCAGTTCTTCATGGGTTCCTACTTACCCACAGTATATCTGTATCTGCATCTGTATAAATCTGTATCACCCCCAACGCACGCGGCTCCGGACCGGACTGACTGGAGGACGTTGGAATGAACAGGAAAAAATACCCGCAGGGATAGGGCTTGTGCGCGATCTCAGTCCCGTAGCACAGTCCTCGTATTCTGTAATCCTCCTCATCATCTCCTCGTTGGCAGGCGCTGCAGAAACCAACTCCCTCGCAGTCTCGGATCATGGAATGCGGCCGCGAAGCCTTCTAGAAACCCACCCTACGGGTTGGTTTTACAGCAGAGATCACCCTGATCGATCTCTGGGGTTCGCCAAAGTGGGTTGTGTTGGCGCGGGTATGCAATGCAATGCATCTGCAGCTGCGTCCTCTTTCGATGACGTTCATATTCGTGGTCATGGTCCGCCGTCTTAGACACACACGCACACACTTGCTGTAAGTTGCCACCCTGAAGCTAAAGCACATCGTCATCGATCCATGGTAAGTCCCCATGTGTGTCTCTTGCGATTTCTCATGGGGGGTCGCAGCGGGGTCGCAGAAAGGCGGTGTCAGCTGCGTTGCTTGCTGAGGATTTGCGAGATCATATGGAGTGGAAGGGTGCCTTGTATGACGAATACATCGTAGGTCTGATTGTGAGAGGGCTGCTGTGAGGGTCCCTGACTCTGTGGGAAGGGCGGGTGACCAGCTCCCAGCCACTCGGTGAGGTTACACAAACGCACGTGACGACTTGAATCGAAAGGATGGGGTTGAGAGCTGAAGAAAAATGTATAGACCTGTTGAATGAATGAAGATGAATGAAGAATCGCATTTGCCGCCTTCCTGTACTTTCCCTCAAGTCTATTTTTGGCGACGGCGGCGGCTTCGGCGACAAAAATAGATACACGTGCGAGAGCACTGACATATCGCACTCTATCCAGCACAAACCTCTCAGGCCTCCCGGCGTCTCATCCCAGTGGGTTTCCAGGGCTTAACAGAAAGTCCTTTCTAATCAGACGAAAAGCAAGTCTAACAAACATGCGCAACGAACCAACCAACTAGTTTTCGACGCCAACGCTGCACCAACTACGTAGGCATCTTTGAAACGCGTGATGTTTCGTGAAACGGTTGTTTCGGTGCCCTTTGGTGCGGGCGAGAGCGAGTCGGCGCCTGATCTCGCGAATCGATGAAACACGGCTAACGAGTGCATAGCTCGAGTGTTGTAGAGTGATAGGATAGGGTAGAGTGGAGGGGGGTACGATAAACGAGCCGTTCGTCAGCGCCAGCACCAGCGTCAGCGACACAAACACATACCCTTGCCATGCAGAACATGTATGTCCGTACGTTACAGTAGTACGGCATGCACTCCGCAACGACACATTCCCCAATAAACAAAGTTTCGCGGACCACACCGCAGTGCGGATTGTCGGGGCATGCGCTCTGTCAGTAACTGACTCTCCAACTCTGCGGAGTTCAGGCAATCCGGGGCAAAGACAAAGAAAAAAAATACTAAAGCTGGGCTGGGGGTCGCCGGCGTCGTGGACAACACATGTGAAAAGGGCCGATGACTTCACCGCGAGCGCCCATCTGATCGTCCCACGACCTCTCACCTGGTGCGCGCGCCTTCCCGCCCTCACCTCACCTGTCCTCGGCACACGCACCACCACGAGAGAGGGAGGCCCTTGGCGGCCCGCAATCCCCGCGTTCGGGCGCAATACTAGCGATGCAGGTAGGGTTTACTCGATCCCGCGATGATGAGGTGTATGCGGGAGGATGATGATGGAGATAATGGGGATAATGGTGGGGTGGTCCGCGAGTCCGCGATGCTGCGCGGACAGAATATTCGGACGCACTTCGGACGCGGCGTGGCTGAGAACAGGAGGAGGGATGCTTCATCTGGGCAAATGCTATGCCATATTCTGGGCAAGTTATTAAGCATGCATTCCGGCGACGGCGACGGCGATATTGTGGAGTTGGAAGCTTGGGATGCCCAGGCGCTGCGGCGCTGGATGAAGGTTATGAGGGTTCTAGCTTGGGAAGCGGACCGAATGAGTTACTGGTATTCATTCCTTCTCGGTGGCACTTTGTGAACAAGGTTTCAAGGATTAGGGGGATGGGGGGATGGCAAGGAGGGATGTTCAATGCGGGGAGGATGATGGGATGGGGATGGGAGGGATGAGCGATGAACGGTAAACGATAGGTGTGGGTGGGTGTACCTTCTTTCTCCAGCATGCACGGTTCATCGGCAGTGGTAGTGAAAGTAGTGAAAGTAGTGAGCGACAATATGCCACCGAAGCACCGTGGCCAATAGAAGCGCCGTACCTGAATCGGGGCCCCATTACTTAATCCACTTATAACAAGCAAAGCGCGTCGGGTCGCTCATGTCGCTCATTCTCCACCAACCACTAACACTGGCACTTGACACATTGACACTGAATATCTCCACCATGTACCTTTTTAGCACCTCTTAGCACCCAGGAGCACTCTAAATGACCCGGCGCACGCGCTGAAAGGGATGATGGGCTAGGCTGCACTGGGAGTACTAGTACTACATGTGTGTATAGTACGCTCCCCTACAGTTTCACCTCTTCATCCTTTGTGGTGGTTGTTGGTGTTGGGGGGTTGTTGTTGTTGTTGTCTTGATCGCGATGATATTGTTGTGATGCTGCCGCGATACTGTTGTGCCGCTGCTGTACTTCTATACTGTTATTGTTATGCTGCTTCTATATCACAGTTATTATACGCGCTGGCGTGCTTGCCGCTGAGTGGCTCCAGCCGCCTTTACCGCTATACAGCTTGTCAACTTCTAATATCGCTCTTGTTACCCGATCCTGCCATAGTTTTAACGTTAACCCTAAGTACTTCAAACTACTACGTAGTATACTGCTTACTGCCCCTCTGCCGCTCCAAGTACCTCCTCAAAGTCTCTTTTCTTTTCAAGCCTCTTCCCCCATACCACCCCACCCCCGGCTCTTCATGTCCAGGGATCCCAGGTAAAGCCTTGGGTAGCTCCTATTTCTGAAGCATGAGCGCGCCTCCTTAATCTCGACCGGGGAAACCTAGAAACACCCCCCAATCGAACCAAAGAGTGAGAATGAGTCCCTTCCAACCCAGCTCTGATGAGATTTTGTTTCCGTTTCGTTTTGTTTCTGCCCTGTCCGTCCACCGAATGGGCCGCCAGCTGCCAACCAACCGCCGCCCACCCCGTGCGATACATCCTATCCCACACCACACCCACCCACCCCGTGCGACGCAGTGGAACTCAAGGGTGGCTCCAAATGTCTTGAACAATGCGTCTGGTGCTAAGAGGTCTTATCCTCCGAAGCTACGGATCGACACGCCGAAGTGTGCTGCTGATGATCCTCATCCTGTCCATTCGCGCCTTCCTAGATCACGGTAGCGTCTACTCCTACCTCCTTCCACCCCTCCCCATACCATGCTCATCCATGTTCATCCGTGCTCCGGCTCCATCTCCCACTCTATCCAAGTCCCGGCCCAAGACACTGACGACACCTGGCCCCGCCCAGAGTGGTCAAGTGTCGGCCATTCATAGATCTGTGGCGGTTCGGCGTCAATAGGCGTGAATGGGTGGGGCGCCCTGGCTCAAACCCATGGTCTCAATGTGGATGAATGGCCCTGTGAATGCCCGCCAATGCCTGTCAATGGGCGATGCGCGGAAACGTGGGTGTGGCTCACTCTTTCTTCTTCCATCCTTCCTCTATATAAGTACCTGAGTGTATCCCCATCTCTTTGGAACAATGCAAGCAAGCGCTGGTCTCTCGCCCATTGTTCAATTCCTTAGACCTCAGGTCTGCCACCGCCCTTCCTAGAAGAGTCTACTGTAAGCATCATTCTTGTTTGCGCCCTTTCTCAGAAATTGTTATATATCGAGGCATCATACTTACAATTCTCTCAAGAAAACAAAAATCGTTGATTCGACACGCTTACCTCACATTGCTACTCACAAATTTGCATTTCTCACATCCGCTTACCATGGCGTTAACCGTGCATCGCCTGCTGGCGGTCCTGAGCTTGCTATTGCTCATGGTCACCGCAGCTCCATCTACATCCGTCGCGCCTTCTAAGAGAGCCGGCTCCTACTGGCAGTCTGATATCAAGCGCCAGGGCACCGTCGCATACGGCGATTCCTCTTTCCAGATTTTCCGTAATGTCAAGGACTTCGGCGCCAAGGGTGACGGAACTACCGATGATACCGCTGCCATCAACGAGGCCATCTCCACCGGAAACCGCTGCGGCCAGGGCTGTGACTCCTCGACTGTCACCCCAGGTCTCATCTACTTCCCCCCCGGAACCTACATGGTCAGCGCCCCATTGACCCAGTACTACTACACGCAAATGATTGGAGATCTCTCCGAGCCCCCAACCCTCAAGGCCACCGCTGGCTTCCAGGGAATGGCTGTCATTGACGCTGACCCATACGCTGATGGAGGCATCAACTGGTTCACCAACCAGAACAACTTCTTCCGCCAGGTCCGCAACTTTGTCATCGACTTGACTGAGATGCCCGCCACTGCTGGAGCTGGTATTCACTGGCAGGTCGCCCAGGCCACCAGTCTCCAGAACATCGAATTCAACATGAGAACCGATGGCGGTGACGCCCTCGCTCAGGTCGGAATCTTCATGGACAACGGCTCCGGTGGCTTCATGACCGACCTTACCTTCAACGGTGGCAAGTACGGTGCCTTCCTTGGATCCCAGCAGTTCACCAGCCGCAACCTCAAGTTCAACAAGTGCCAGACCGCCATCTTCATGAACTGGAACTGGGCATGGACCTTCCACGGACTCGAGATTGATAGCTGCTCTGTCGGTATCGACATGGCCAACGGCGGTGCTGATTCGCAGACCGTTGGCTCCGTCTTGGTCATGGACTCCAAGATCAGCAACACCCCCGTCGGAATCGCAACCGTTTACCACACTGATGAGGGCTCCACCAACGGCACCCTGATCATTGAAAACGTCGACATGTCCTCCAACGTCCCAGTCGCCGTCAAGAACGCTGGCACCGAGGCTACTCTCCTTGCCGGAAACGCAAAGATTGACTCCTGGACCCAGGGCCGCGAGTACAAGGCCGCCAACGCCGGAAAGGACGTTCAGGGTTCCACCCACACCACCACCAAGCCCGCTGGCCTTCTCGGTGCTGATGGCCGTGTCTTCGCCAAGTCCAAGCCCCAATACGGCGATGTTCCCTCGACCTCGTTCATCTCCGTCAAGGATAAGGGAGCCAAGGGTGACGGTGTCACTGATGATACCGCTGCCATCCAGGCTGTTTTCGACGCTGCCACCGCCAACGATGTTATCTACTTCGACCACGGTGCCTATGTCATCACCACCACTGTGAACGTGCCAAACAACATCCGCATCACTGGTGAAATCTGGCCCCTCATCATGGCTGGCGGTGACTCCTTCTTCAAGGACCAAGCCAACCCCAAGCCCGTCTTCAAGGTCGGCAACGCTGGTGACTCTGGCGCCGTCGAGATCTCCGACATCATCTTCCAGACTCTCGGCCCCCAGCCCGGCGCAATCCTCATGGAGTGGAACCTCGGCCAGACCTCGCAGGGTTCCTCCGGTCTCTGGGACGTGCACTTCCGCATCGGTGGTTCCGCTGGCACCAAGCTCCAGTCCAACACCTGCTCCAAGACCCCCGAGCAGACCACCCCCGCCAAGGACGAGTGCGTCGCCGCCTTCCTCCTCCTCCACATCACCGAGAAGGGTGCCGTGTACGTCGAGAACTGCTGGTTCTGGGTTGCCGACCACGAGCTCGACCTCGCGGATCACAACCAGATCAACCTGTACAACGGCCGCGGTGTCCTCATTGAGTCCAAGCCAGGCCCAGTTTGGTTGTGGGGAACGAGCAGCGAGCACAATGTCCTGTACAACTACCAGATCAACAACGCCGCTAACGTCTTCATGGGCCTGATCCAGACCGAGACCCCATACTACCAGTCCAACCCCGACGCCTCCGTCCCCTTCAAGGTCAACGCCGCGTTCAGCGACCCCGACCTCACCCAGGGCGAGTCCCTGACCAAGAAGGCCTGGGGTGTCCGCGTCAAGGATTCGTCGGATGTCTTCATCTACGGTGCTGGCTTGTACTCGTTCTTCGACAACTACAACCAGGACTGCCTTGACACCGCCAGCTGCCAGGACAACATGGTTTCCATTGAGTCCTCGACCAACGTCAACCTGCTCGCTCTCAGCACCAAGGCTGCCGTCAACATGGTTACCCTCGATGGCCAGTCCGCTGCCCTTGACAAGGATAACCGCAACAACTTCTGCGCTGCCATCGCCGTCTTCGCTCAGGCCGTAAGCTCCACTCCCGGGTCTCTACCTACGACGAATTCTCCGTCTTCCCCGTCCTCTTCTTCAAGCCCTCCAAGCCCCGTGTCCTCTGCGACGACTCCTACCTTTCCTCTCACTACTATCACTACCATCACTACACCTTCTTCTCCTTCTACCACAGTTCCCAGTTCGCTAACCACTACCACTACAGTAAACACCGCTGTAGACACTACGCTCTCAGTTCCTGCGCCCACTGCCTCTGAGGACTCGCCGCCTGTTCCTGGGGTCATTCCTGGCTTCACTCCTGGTGTCGTTCCTGGATTCACACCGGGTGTTGTGCCGGGGTACACACCTGGTGTTAGTCCTTGATGTGGATTCTTGCGCCCTATTGGATTTTTTATCCCCTCTTTTACTGAGAGTGACAGAGCAGCGATTACGTGATACCCTTACCGACCTTACTTACCTTACGTTACGTTTCTTTGTGTTAACTTTACACTTCTTTGTACCTTCTTTTTTTGCACATACTTTTTATTGGGGATTGGTGGTTGCATTGTTGTGGCGGCCGCCGCTGTGCCGGGTCATGGGATTGAGGAGAGAGGGAGATTGTACTCCGGATGGATGAGGATGTGGAAGGCATTCTTGGATGATGATGATGCGGGTGGTGGTGGAGGCGGTGGAGGATCTGGGTGTAGATTCGAAAAGTATATACGGGGCCTGGCGGGAGGTGGGAATAGTCAGCCTTAGAAATGCAATATGTGTTGACTTAAAAGAAATTTGTTACTTTTGGCTTGTGTGAATACGGGGTATACGGGGTAGTTGTGCGAATTGCGGAGTATTGAGGTTATTCCCGATCGGCCGGGAGGACATGCGCCGAGTCAAACATGCGCAGTAGTAGATAACCTTAATAAGCCGCAGTGGGAACTTTTCTTCGTGTCGCAAGGTCGCAAGATCGCAAGATCTCTCGTAAAACGGAAGTCACTCTGACTGAGAATCGACTCGCGAACAACACTCTCATTTCATACCAACTTCATAGCATAAAATAAACCTCATTTCTGCCTAAACATCGTCTTCAATACAAACATATCTCTCCTCCCTCCATGCCGCCCAATATGCAACCTCCGCCCTCTCCTAACCATCAAATCGGCCCTTCCAATCCCCCAAAACCACCCCCGAATCAACCCCAAACCTTAAAAAAGCCCACGCATCCCAATCGCGTTAGCGCCAGCATCTCCACCCAACAGCCCCGCGCACGGTCCACCCCGACAGAACAGACTAGGATGGCCGTCGCGTACCAGAGAGGCAACGACACACCTAACCCGGCGTCATGCGAAGCGCATCTGTCCACCTCTGCCCTCTGTGAATCGCCGCACACTCACTCTCCTTAACAAAACACCAAGCCTGAATTGCACCCCCGCGCGAGCTGAAAGCGCCTCTGGCATGGTCACCCTGCGCGCACCCGGTCGCAGCGCATAGCCTCAAACAGACACGGCGACACATTCTTCGTTGCCCCTAGCTATCGCAAACCGACGCGCAACCAGAGCAGCGAGCAGCAAGCGGCACGACGCTCAGCCCTACATATACGAAAGAACAAACGAACACGCACACACACCATGGCGCCAATGCCACACACCCCGCGCCGCTCACGCAAAGTCACCCGTCCCCGCTCGGGCGGCGACTCCATCACAAACAGTCCCAGCGCGCCGTCCCCACTGGGCATCAAATCGGAGCCTCCGCACAAGAAACGGCGGTACGTCCCCGGTGGTCCGGGAGGCGGGGGGAGGTACGTCGACGAAGACGGGAACGAGGAGCCTGTTGGTGGGACGGGGCCGGGGGGTTATAACTATATCGGTCCCCGTGGCAGGGTGGGGCAGGAGAATGCGCGGAAGGGCGTCATGCCTGTTGTATACCCTGGATCTGGCGCGAGACGAGAGAGGGGGAATAGTAATGCGAGGAGTGGAGGGAGAAGTGCGAGGACCCCGAGGTCGGATAGGACGAGGACTGTGTTGCCGAGGAATCAGCAGCCGAAGATGAGGTTTAATAGCAGTGCGCAGGCCGCGGCCGCGGTGGTCCAGAATGATGGGTATAAACCGAGAGAGGAGAGGTCGTGGGAGGAGTTTCACCCGGATCTGGATATTGATTTGAGGTTGAGGACGTATAGTGCCAAGGAGGTTGATGGGGTGGTTGAGGAGGAGGCGGAGACGAAGGAGGAGGCGGGAGAGGGCTCGCATACGCCTACTTCGATGGGGGCGATTACGCCAGCGGCGCCGGGGGCATTGATGACTCCTGGAACACCGCCGACGAAGCGGAGGCCGGGACGTCCACCACGGGATCCGGTGGCGTTTTATGCAGCGAGGGCGGCGGCGCAGTCGGTTGGCTTCGCGGCGTCGCCGATGGGCTCTATGATTGCGCCATTGCAGAACCAGAATCCGAAGGAGCGTCTGACGCTGCCGCAGCCGTCGTATCGCAAGGTCGATGCGCTGGCCAAGTTTGAGGATAAGGCGGCTGGGCAGGTCAAGTATGTGGAGAAGTCGATGGCGAATGTGGGGTATCAGGAGACGGATATCTTTATTCGCTCCGAGCACATCATGATTAAGCATAATGATGCGTATCTGGATGAGGACCTCGATCTGCCGGTTAAAGGCGGGGAAGTGGCGGTCACCGGAGGCTCGGTGGGGCGCGTCGAGTATGATATGGATGAGCAGGATGATAAGTGGCTCGAGGCGTTCAACCAGACGCAGCGAAAGGCTGCGGGCATCGAACCGATATCGCGCGAGATGTTTGAGATTACCATCACGAAGATTGAGAAGGAGTGGCATGCCCTCGAGAAGCGCATTCCGAAGCCGAACCCGAAGCCGCCGCAGACTCACAGGCCGAGATCCAGCTCCGCTGCTGCTGTGAATGGAGAGCCGCAGGCGGGCGAGGAGCTGGATAGTAAGTGTGCTATCTGTGATGATGGGGATTGCGAAAACACGAATGCGATTGTCTTTTGTGATGGCTGCGATTTGGCGGTACATCAGGAGTGTTATGGTGTCCCGTTCATTCCGGAGGGGCAGTGGTTGTGCAGGAAGTGCCAGCTCATTGGGAGAGGCGTACCAGTAAGTTTCTTCTGTTGATCGATTAGTATTCCGATGCTTACAGATATATAGACTTGCATCTTCTGCCCGAACACCGAGGGTGGCTTCAAGCAGACCAACTCATCGCGCTGGGCTCACTTGCTCTGTGCGATGTGGATCCCCGAAGTCTCACTCGGCAACCACACCTTCATGGAGCCCGTGATGGACGTCGAAAAGGTCCCCAAAACGCGCTGGAAACTCACCTGCTACATCTGCCAGCAGCGCATGGGTGCGTGTATCCAATGCGGCAACAAGATGTGCTACCAAGCCTTCCACGTCACCTGCGCCCGCCGCGCGCACCTCTTCCTCAAGATGAAGAATAACCACGGCACCCTCGCCGAGCTCGACGGAACCACACAGCTGAAAGCCTTCTGCGATAAGCACTGTCCCCACGACTATGCCAAGGAAAACGACGTTGCCAAAGCTACCCGCGAGGCGCGCAGCTTCTACAAGCGCACTATGCGCGACCGTCTTTGGGCAGATAGCCAGGCGTCCGCACTAGCTCTCGCGGCGACTCATCAAAACGCTACTACCGAGCACCCCGCTGACGAATCGCAAAAGACCGGCGCGCACCTCGCTATCACACTCGGTAGCGCGAAGAAGAAGGGCGAGCTCCAGAATCCAAAGTCGGTGTGGAAACTCCCCTCTGGCGCACCTGTCATCCCGTCAGCGGTATACGACATCGTCGACGCCTCGCTTCAGCGCTTCACGATTCTGCGTCGGCGCGAGTGGGTCGCAGCCGCGTGTAGATACTGGACACTAAAGCGCGAGGCACGTCGCGGCGCCGCTCTACTGAAGCGGTTGCAATTGCAGATGGAGACATTTTCATCGATGGAGCTTACGCGGCGCAATTTCGCGAGCATGGGCGATGTCGGGCGCGCGCGGTTGGAGAGGCGTATTGAGTTTGCCAAGATGCTGGTGCGGGATGTGGAGAAGTTGAAGGAACTGAGCACGCATGTTGTGATGAGGGAGACGGAGAAGGTGCAGTATGCTGTTAAGCAGAGGGAGACGTTGGATATTACGTACTTTCCTATTACGAAGCTGCTGCCACCGATTGTGGATAAGGCGCTTGCGTGAGTTGGCCTTTATTGATTATCCCTTTGACTGTATAATGCTAACTAGTGCAGCCTCGATATCAAGAGAACGTTTACGGCGGGGCTTTGGCAAGTTCAGAATAGACTCCATCGTCGGTACTACGTCCAGGCCACGACGCTGGCTGAGGACATTGCAGTCATCTGCAAAAAGGGAATTGAAGCCGTCGCCGCCACCCTTCCCAGCGAAGCAACTGTGGGTAGCGCGGAGTACAACTCCCTGCTGAAGGTAGCCATCCACGAAGTAAAAGATAGGAAGAAACTCGCCAAGCGAATCATCAAGGCCATCCAGCCACAACTTGAAACCGCCGTCCGCGCTGAAGCGGACTTGCTCCAGAAATCACCGGACAAGATGGTCGCGGACCTCGAACTCGTGCTCGAGGGGTGCATTGATATCTCTCCCGAGGGGCTGCTGGGTCCCACGAGACACGGCACAGCGGACCCTACTGTTGCTGTGCAGTCTATTGAGGGCGTCGATGCAGCGGCAGACGACAACGTCGATGTGAATCAGCAGATCTCGGTCGAAGCCGAGGCAGCTGATAGCATCGCACAAGCCGAAGGCGCAGACGTAGACATGCTCGATGAAGACGCCCCTGGCGAAATCGACGACGGCGACGCCTTCCCTTCCACCACTCCCGCGGAGGTAGAAACTACCGAGGATAGTCCCACAAAGCCCGCAGCGCAGGAGCCCGCCGCTGCACAATCCACCGACACGCCACCAGGCGCAACGGACTACCCCGCCCCCGCACACCAGCTCCCGCAGCCTCCTACGCCCCCAGTCTCTAACCCAGGCGCGGGAAGCATAGTAAGCCAGGACCTAGCTCCTACCTCAGGCGTAGCGAGTGTAGCGCCTTCCGGCTCCTTCCTCACGGGCGGCGGAAAACCGTGGTACTTGGAGAGCTACGATCCGAAGACACGGACGTTTGAGGAGCCACCGCCAGCCGTAAAGGAGGCAGCGGCGGAGGAAGTAGAGGAGGAAGTTGAGGAGGAGGTGGGGCGCGCGACGAGCGATGAGGAGTTGAGCGAGATTGATGATGAGGAGATGAGGGATTTGGAGGAGGGAATGGATGTTGAGATGGCGGGGGTGGGAGAGAAGAAGGTAGAGAAGTCGACGCCGAAAAAGGGGAAGGCGAAGAAGCGCAGGAGGGCGTACTGATGGAGCGGGTAGGGATTGGGGGTGGTGGCGTTTTTGTTTACTGGGAGGGAGGCATATGATGTATTCTGAGGGCGTTTATCGCTGGGCATGGATGGGCTTTTTTGCTAGGCCGTGCTGGAGTGGGCGCCTTGCTTTTTGCTGTATATTATTTTCTGGGCTACGGCCTGGGGTTTTCTGAACGGGAGATAGGGGAGGGGAGTAGCTACTCTAATTGAGAAAGTACGAATACTGCCCACTGTTTTGTTAATGATTATGCCGGTAGATGGGTAGTACTGTCTTACCATCACAAAGACGGTGCTCACTAAATAGAATGAGGGGTGCTCTAGACTGGTATGGAGCTTCGTTCAATATTAGCACGTGGGCTAGTATTAATCGGCAGGTGAGGGCTGGATGCAGGGTTGGACAAAGGGAAGATCGATCGGTCGATGTGCCGCGTTGCATTTGTATTTCCCATACGGGACCCTGAAGGGGATTGCTGGTGCCACAAAAGCTTAATATTTATTATAGAATTGTAGAATTCCCATATATTCACCTCTCTCCTTCCCTAGAATCCATCGTTTTTAACTGCCGTGCCTTACTATTGAAATGTCAATATTTTGCCCGTGTTTACTAAGTAAACATGATGACATCGTGCAACCCCCCTAATAGCGGATCCCCAAGCGTCGCCAACCTGGTTGACCAGTGGACGGCCACACGTTGATTGGCGGGACCCTCAACAAACACAACCAGGCACGGAGCAACACATTAATTCCATAAATCTTCGTAAACCATACCGCCGCTTTACGCGCAAACCACCCCTCCCTCGCTCCCTCACACCCCTAAATATAAACGCGCGACAAAAAAGGACCATCGCGGTTCGTCGAGTTCCAGGTTTATCTACTCCTTTGTTTATTCATCTTTCACGTCTTCACGACATAATATCACACACGATACTCTTCGCGTCGCTGCTGCTGCTTGCAAGATGGGAGAATCTAGGTTGGTTACCCCACGTTCGGTGACGGAAAACGCGAGCAAACATACTGACTGCGATGGCTCTAGGCAAGAACTCGTGGCATGGCTCAACAGCCTGCTGCAGCTGAATGTTACCAAGGTCGAGCAGTGTGGTACTGGGTAAGCTTTCCTTCCCCGTCGGCGTCGAATCGGAGATGGTAGCTGACGACCCCTCCTCCAGAGCGGCTCTGTGCCAGATCTTCGACAGCATCTATCTTGATATCCCAATGGCCCGCGTCAAGTTCAACGTCAACACCGAATATGCCTACCTGCAAAACTTCAAGATCTTGCAAAGTTCGTCACCACTGCCTCCCCTCCCCCCAATATATCCGCCAAGGCAACTAACATCCTCTCCCCTCCGGCAGACTGCTTCACCAAACACCAAGTCGACCGCATCATCCCCGTCGAGTCCTTGATCAAATGCAAAATGCAAGACAACCTCGAGTTCCTGCAATGGTCCAAGCGCTACTGGGACCAGTACTTCCCCGGCGGTGACTACGACGCCGTCTCTCGCCGTCGCGGCTCTGGTGCACCCCCCGCCGCCGCCCCCGCCTCGCGCACCTCTGCTGGCTCTGCAGCAGCCCGCCGCGGCGGTACCACTCCTACGACTGGCGGCGCCCGCATCGGCGCTGGCAAGGTTGGCGGTGGACCTGGCACTGCTGCGCTGCAGGCCGAGAACAACACGCTGAAGGAGACTGTGCAGGGATTGGAACGCGAGAGGGACTTTTACTTTTCGAAGCTAAGGGATATCGAGCTGCTAATCCAGCAGGCGGTTGAGGAGGACCCGGAGATCGAGAAGCAGGAGGACGGCCTTATCAAGCATATCCAGACTATTCTGTACAGCACGGAGGATGGCTTTGAGATCCCGGCGGAGGGAGAGGGGTTGGATGATCAAGAGACTTTTTAAGCGGGAGTTGACACTGGTCGGAAGGGGCGATACCACATATATGATTGAGGTAATGGGATGGGGAAATCTGGGATGAAGGGGGATATCCAGTCGTTGAGGTTACGAAGTACGAAGTACATGAATCAAGAGGAGGGCGACGTGGGCGATTCAGACATGAATGCCTTTGCGCGCATAAGAAAAGGAACGGCAACTACTATCATAGATTGCGCAGAGCATACTTGATTAAAATGAGTGTTTGGTACCTTAAAGCTTCTTCAACTTTCTCGCACGTGTTTTATACCTCTAGCTGTAGTCTATAATCTATACATTGGTTCAGGCTCCCGAATTTTGGGGGTTGCCCGCCTCATGCCGTCCCGATGGCCGTGTGGACTCGCTAAAATCCGGGGTTAGCAAGTACCAGCGTACTCTACCATACTGGCAGAGCTCATGATACCAGGCACTAAGACAATCACAACGTCACCAGGCATCAACCCGTAGAACCCATCACTTATACCCTCTCCGCGTGCCAATCTTCAGCGTTTCCTTTCTTCATTACTGCATATATACCCCACAGAGTACCACGATAACAATACAATACACGACAGAGAGCAACAAAGCCCAAATACGCTCCTTTCAACCTCCAAGCCCAATACAAACCGCCATTCCAGCCTCACAACCACACCCCAACACCATGGCGCCTCCCCTCGAAATCTCGATCCCGACAACCACCATCTCCGCCACATCCTCACCCCCCCA
>LNAR01002043.1:0-49108 GCA_001630585.1 Pseudogymnoascus sp. BL549 | reverse complement strand
GTTTTTCCCGTGGAGGAGGAGTGCCGGGGCGAGTGGGACGACGCCGGCGCAGTTGGAGGCGCAGATTAGGAGGTGAAGAGATGAGTTAAGGAGACTCCTGATGGGTATGTCTGTCGCGGTTGGAATTGGCTGGTCCGCTGGTCGATTGAAGGTGCAAAGTGGCGGGTTGGTGGATGTTGGTCATTGTTGCAGGGCGGGGCGGGGGTGATTTCAGTTTCTCCACCCGCTCATGCGGACATGCAACTATCCGGCCGGTCATCGCCACACACGAGACACCACCGTCACCACCACCATCACCACTGTACTGCACCGAACCGAACCGCATCTACTCCACTCATCACACCTCGCTTGCCACACATCACCGACAATATCCTTTCACTCACCGACACTCTCATCCTCAGAACTCACCACTCTACCACTCCACCAACACCCATCGACTCTCAGAATGGGATGGGAAGTATATAATACAACAACCCGAAATCGGGCTCTGGGGATAGAAACGGCGTTTTCTAGGCGTTTCATCAATTTTTCTTTTGTTTTTGGGAGGATCGGTTTTAAAGGGTGGTTGGGTATATGTGGAGGAAGGGAAGGTTTATAACGATAAGGACGGTTAGGATGGGAAAGAGGAGGAACATGAAGGGTATGGGTATGGAAATCGGACTGGATGGGATGGGACGTTTTAAGGGAAATGGATGGGTTTGAAAGGGAATGGAAATGGAAACTGGATTGGACCGAATCGAACCGGATCGAACCGAATGGGAGGGCGGGTACCGCTATATGTTGCTTCCTTTGAGCGTGGAATTATCTTTGTTGGTTTTTTTTATACTGCGCTGGATTTGGAGTGGTCCAAGGGTTGAATGGGATGGGATGGACGGGATGGGATGGGATGGGATGTGGATTAGGAATGCATGCATGAAAGGAGTGAGGTGGGGGAGGTTGCATTGGTGGTATATATATGAGAATTACAGAATGTTCCCAGCTTATTTATATATATCTACTCTGCTTGTGTCTTGTGATTGTTGTTGTGCGCATACATTTCCGATGAGCGCAATAAAGAATCGTTAAAGGCAAGCGTTAAAGAATACTGTGAACGAGATCTCAAGCCATAACTCCCCCCCAAAGTGAACAGGGGATACTGTTAATAAATGTATGAGATAAGTCAATGCCGAAGGACGTCTTCAAACCATCCCTCTTGCCTCTAGTTTCGTTGTTGTCGCTCCACAGCCTTACAACAGCATGCATCATCGTCGTCGTTGATTTTCGCCCCACTAGTTTCGCATATGCCTTCCATCTCTACGACACCTCGCAAACTCACAATCAAACACAACTTTTAATCCGTCCACACAGAATATTTACCGTTTTCCCCCCCCTCTCACCCCCACGCGCCCAACTCACAACCCATACGCAGGGGCCCTTCAAAACCACACCGCGCCAACTCATCTGGTTGGGGTGCGCCGCGAGGGGGGTCCCATAAATACCCGCCGGGTTACACCTCTGCCCCGCCTACCAACGCTCTCTCTTACCCTACCCTCACCACGCAATTTTGGATTCCTGGGGGTTCACGCACATCAAATCCATGTAAAAACTGCAGTTGAGGGCCGGATACTTCCTTATAGCCGTGCGCGGCCCGCTGATGGGGGGCGCCCGTGGCGGAGATGCGGTGGTGGGGGATGAGCATTAGGGGGATTGTTATTGGATACCTCGTCTTTTGAAGAGCCGTTGATGGGAGGGAATTGACGCTCTATCCCCCTCCAGGCGTCGGGCGGTGACCCATGGCGTTTAGTTTTGATGAGCTGCAGCTGCTCCTGCAGCAGAGTCTTCAAATGTGGTTCCGCGTCTTAGATTTTCTTCGTCCGGCTTCGTGTCGAGGGGTTATATCCTCCCTCTCTCCCCCTCTCCCACTCTCTCCCTCCGGTGTCCAAATAAAAACTCCTTCCCCGAGTCCCAATCCACCACCATGCCAGCCCCGGCGCACGAACAGCCTGCCAGCATCGAGGTCGAGACCGACGTCGTCGAAGCCGAGGCCGCGAGTGCTGATGTGGAAGGACACCGCGATGGGTCTGTAAAAGTTCAATCGCAAGGCGGACAGGTCGTTGAGATAGATGATTCGTATCTGCGCGCCTCCCCACTGACGAGGTTTTGGAGGAGCGTTTTATTCCAGATGCTTCTTTTTGGCGCGTACGTCTATCTCCCCTTTCCCCCCGTCTCTCCCCAATCCCCCCAAGCTAACCCTCCTCCCCCCAGCCTCTCGTTCGTCGGCCCCGCCATGTCCGACGCCATCTCCAACCTTGGTGGCGGCGGCCTCTCAACCCCCTTCCTCGCCAACCTCGCCACGTCGCTCAACTGCGCCGCTGGCTTCCTGGTCACGCTTTGTGGCGGGCCGCTGATAAATAAGCTCGGTATTAGGTGGTCGTGTGTGCTGGCGGGCGTGGGAATGCCGTTGGCGGGGAGTGGGTATTATGTTAGTGCGAGGTGGGGGGTGGATTGGTATTTGCTGTTTTCGAGGGTGCGTATATGGGGAGAGAGGGGAGGTGGTGTGGTGAGGGATGATAGTGATGATGGCTAATTGGAGGGTTTTGTAGGTTGTGGGAGGGTTTTTGGATGGGTTTTTGTATGTGGCTGAGACGACGGCTATGTTGTCGTATCCGGATCAGAATGATAGGGGGCTTTTTCTTGGTATGTTGCGTCGATCTGTTGTGTTGTTGGGTGAGGTAGGTCTGTGTGAAGAAGGCATTCTCATTCGTGATATCTAGGTATATGGTCAGCGATGAGAAATACTGGCAGTATCGTTGGAGGCTCCATCAACTTTTACACGAATTATAAGACCTCGTCTGCAGGTGGAATCGCATGGTCTACATACCTCATTTTCGTCGGCTTTGGTAAGATCTCCGTCCAACAAGTTGCACAGATAAAATAGTCCTAAGAGGAGGAACTCAGAATGTACCGGCGTCATATGGGCATTCATGCTCTCACCCACCTCCAAAGTCCGACACCGCGACGGCTCCAAAGCCGCTACCTCAACTGACATCTCATGGACGGCGGAATTCCAAGCTCTCTGGCTGCACTTGCAGAACCGAAAGGCGAGTACCCGCTCTCGCACCCCTTGATTCAATAACTGACAGCAGCTCTCAGACCTGGCTCATGTTCCTCCCCGCCTTCTACTCCTTCTTCTACGGCGGCACCCTCGGCACCTACCTCGCCCTCCACTTCAGCGTGCGCACACGTGCGCTCTCATCCCTCATTACGCGTACGTCCCCGCAGCATCCCCTTGGCAGCAGCTGCCCCATTAACCCGTGCTAGCTACTATTACGATACCGATGGTCGTTGCGTATGGCAGGCTCATGGATCAGCAGCGGTGGTCGCAGATGCAGCGTGCGTGGATGGGGTTTTTGATCTGGCTGGTTCCGCAGGTGGGGTGCTTTGTTTGGATTGGGATTGAGTATAGCAAGTTTGGGACGGAGAAGACTACGCTCGATTATCTGCTGTAAGGAAATACCTGTCACCCCTGGCTACCACAAACTCCCAACAGTTATGATGCTTACGCGGCCACAGACACACGTCCCGATGGGCGGAAGCATACCTTCCCTACCTTATCATCTTCACCACAGGCTACCTCACCCAACTGTCCCTGTACTGGCTCCTCTCCACTTTCTCCACCGACGTCAAATCCTCCGCGCGCACTGGCGGTCTCTTCCGCGCCTTCGAAACCCTAGGACAGGCAGTAAGTTACGCGATCAATTCAAACGAAAATGCCGATCCGAGAGTGGCCCTGTACGTGAATTGCGCGCTATTAGTTGGCGTGGTGCCATGTCTAGTGGTACTTATTGGAATGGTGCCAGAAAGACCCGTAGCATTCGATGATGTTGAGGGGCCGTTGTTGAGGAGGGAGGATACAGACGAGGGGGTGGTCGGTGCGGGGGCGGGGGATTTGAGGAAGGATGTGTAGGGGTTCAGGTTGGTGGTCGGTGGTTGATGATTGGTGGTTAGCGGTATCTCGATTCTGGGGAAATGTGGAGAGGTTTGAGACATGACGTTAACATAAGGGTGGCCGAGGGGTATATGTGAGAAATATTATATATAAAATCGTCACAGCCCTACCAGGCAACTGCTATACTCGCCCCGGCTTGCAGCTGGAACGGTAGAGCAATTGCGCCGTCCCTTGAAATCGCTAACCTATCTTATCCGCCGCTGTGGGATTCCCCCGACTTCCGCGATTTGTTACTCCACATCGGGCCCGACGACCGCGATTTCGTAAAACACAAGATAGGAATTAATTGCGATTAGGTCAGCTCGAGTGGAGCCTATTCGATACAGTAGTCTCGTTTCCCCGCGCCGATCGAAGTAAAATCTTCCATCGTTGGCTCTTGTGCTCCACCTAACTGGACTAGGGTAAGCAAAGATGGAGGCTCGGCGCTCGATGAGCGGTCCGCTTTCCTCCACATGTTTGGCCTGTGCTCGGCCTACCTCGGCACGGATCCCGTGAAGACGACGACAGAACAGCTGAATGCCATGAATTCGTCATTTATATGCCTAAACCATAAATGCGACGTCCCTGTATATAGTTCTCAACTGCCTGTATTAAGTCCTACGGCCTACCACGCACGCGGTGCAACTACACCTATAGAAAGCCAACCACCGACCGTTTGAACAGCAGCACGTCAGCACAATGGTCGACTCCTCTTTTGTGAAGCTTGCGGCGGCATTTTTAGGTGCACTTCTGCTCCTCAATCATGTAGTCACCATGATCCAAAGGAGAAGCTTTGCTAAAGCGCACGGTTGCAAGCCACCGGCCAAACTCCCACAATCCGAGCGCATTATTGGCTTTCGCGCCTTTATGGTCATGTCGTCTAATATGAAGGAGCGGATCATGCTCCCAACCGCGCTACAGATGCACAGGGAGCTTGGTAACACCTTTTCCTTAGTGCTTCTCAGTCAGCGAGCTCTATCCACTATTGAACCGGAAAATATTAAGGCAGTTCTGGCCACGCAGTTCACTGACTTTGGTATTGGAAAGAGGCATAGAGGAATGGGCGCATTGTTGGGCCATGGCATCTTCACCTCCGATGGCAAGCATTGGGAAAGCTCTCGCGTAAGGATCTCTTTGTCATAAGACTAGTTTCTGCCGCTGACGTCTTGAAGGCACTCGTCCGCCCCAGCTTTGCCAGGGCCCAGGTAGCTGACCTTGAAACGTTTGAAACGCACATTCAGCATTTGATTGCCAAAATCCCTAGAGACGGATCCACGGTCGACTTGCAGCCTCTATTCTACCAGCTTACGCTTGACAGCGCAACTGAGTTTCTCTTGGGCGAGTCTGTTGATGTTCTTCGCAGCCCTGTCGGGTCCGAGCAGCAGCTCTTCGGTGAGGCTTTCGACTTCGCCCAAACGGAGTTGAACCTCCGTCTGAGACTTGGTCCTTTCGTCTGGCTGTACCGCAACAAGAAGTTTGATACTGCTTGTGTGCGTGTGCACAACTTCATTGACAAGTTTGTTGCAAAGGCGCTTGAGTATCGCCGCGAGCATCAGGCGAGCGGAAAAGCAGCTGATGAGAAGCGCGAAGGGAAGTATATCTTCATGAACGAGCTCTCTCTAGCCACAAATGATCCCATCCAGATCCGTTCTGAGATTCTCAATATCCTGCTTGCTGGAAGAGATACCACTGCCGGTCTACTCAGCAATACTTTCCACATCCTTGGTCGTCGCCCAGACGTCTGGGCCAAGCTGAAGCACGAGGTTGACCAGCTCGAGGGGAAACAGCCAGACTATGAAACCTTGCGTAATATGAGATATCTAAAGCATGTCCTAAATGAGTGTAAGTGCCGTACCAAATAACACTAATCAACTAAAAAATCTAACGTAACCTTTCTCTCAGCTCTCCGTTTATATCCCTCGGTACCTCAGAATCTTCGCTTTGCCAACAAGGACACCACCCTGCCGGTTGGCGGTGGGCCCGATGGCAAAGACCCGATATTCATCCACAAGAACCAGATTATCACCTACAACCTATACGCAATGCATCGCCGGAAGGACATTTACGGCGAAGATGCCGACGAGTACAGGCCCGAGCGCTGGGAGACTCTGCGTGCAGGCTGGGGGTATCTACCATTCAACGGCGGGCCCAGGGTCTGTGTTGGTCAGCAGTTTGCCTTGACGGAAGCAGGTTATACGATAGTGAGGATGGTGCAGGAGTTTGACAAAATCGAGGGCAGGGACGAGACGGCATGGTTCGAGAACTTGCATCTTACATTGGGTTCCGGCAACGGAGTTCACACTGCGTTGTTCGCTCGATCTTAAGAGATATCTAGTGTATTAGCACGTCAATGAATATTCTGCATATTAGTTTATAGAGGGGATCTGATTAATGTTGCATTGGTCATGCGTCGGATTTTAAATGTGCCACAACGCACCAAATCCAAACAGTCACACAGCAGATCTGACTTCTCCGTCAGCACCTCAGGGACCTCATGTTGCGAGTGGGGGAACTATTTTTTTTTTTGCAACTGAAGCCGGGTGGTGGTGTCCACCTATATTGTTTTCTGTTCCAACTCTGTTGTTACAGAGAGGTTATCTTGTGATTACAAGGCCTACGTAGCTGGTTATGATGGGGCAGGCTCATAGCTGGCAACGAGCTGTCACTCCCAGCCGCAATCTTTTGCACGAATATCACTGAATCACTATGAATATACCAAAAGTATGTGATAATATCTGCCATTGGCCGTTTATTGCTAAAGGGGGGTCAGTCAAATACTGTGGTAGCACAAGGAAATAGCTCTGGAATCTAAGCCGAACCCCGCCATGCAGGTATGTGGAGCAGCACATATTTTATAAGACAAGAGGATCCTGTGTGTTAAGCCTCGCGATATCCTCCTGTCCCGTCCAGCCATCTTGTCCTAGATCTCGCAGCAAATCCACGGCCCTAGAAGCAAGCACAATCTGACTGCCATCTAAAACTGTATCGGGCATATCTGGAATGAAAGTCTTATCTGGATACAACTTCCGCAAGATGTTTTGCACTCTACACTACGTGTATGGGTGGACATGAACAAAAGTTCGCTCGCTCGACACGCCTGGGCGACGGAGCGCAGCTATGTCCACTCTCGCATTATCTTCGACGCTGAGGCAAAAATCTATGAGATAGGAATCCCACGTTATCTTCTTGGATTGGGATACTCATACTAGGCACTAGTCATAATGATCTCAATTGCTTTGTTGGTATTCTTTATATTAGACATATCATTAAATAAAATATTAATTCTATAGCATATGTATATTTTATATTTTGTCGATTTAAAGGACTGAGTTTTGATTTTTGATTTTTTTTTGTATATATTATCAATGAAATTCAAATCTGGAACGATTATTGTCTATTTTTAAGTAACCTCATTCACAGCCTACAATTTCATGTTGGGATGTGTTCATCAGATGGGTACGATTCGACATCTCCCAGGCACTGGTTTCAGTGCCAAAAATGGATGCTTGCTCCTTGTTCAAATTATAGATCTGACGTGCTCGTGCTGTCCAATGATAGAGCGGTTTGTGTCCACCGAACGGGTAACGAGGTGTCATGTCAGCCTTACATTGGGATAGATGAGTCGCAATTTTCACTGTGGCACTACCAGCCACCACAAGATCGCCCGTCGCCCGTAATAACGCAACATTTCAGTGATAATGTGAAATGAGTCGAAATTAGGAGTGGGTGGTGTGGCATTTGATCGGCAAGGCTGAACGTGCCTGTGTTCAATCAGAATGCAGACCATGCAGCTCAGCCGCGCTTGGCACCAGTTAGATGTGCTGTCAAATCTCAGTAGCCCCATTGACTTACAATAAGCTCGGAGTGTTGACTAGCCGATGATCCACCGCTGGCCAACCCTTGCCCCAAAACTATTCAAGCATTATATTTATCAGGATGTCCTGTCTGGAAAGTTTTGCTTTCTGCCTACTTGGTGTGAAGTGCGAACTTGCAAAGTCATTTCGGACGAAATCTCCCTATTCATCGCGAGGAATCCCCTATACAAATCTTTGAAATGGCACCAAAGAAAGGCGGAGGAAGCTCCAGTGGAGGTAGCAGTGGTGGTCACAGTGGCGGCGACGACGAGTACGATTATAACTCTGGGAGCGGTAGCGGCAGCGGCGATGACGACTACAATTATAATACTGGCAGCGGCGACGACGACTATAATTACGGAAGCGGTACCGGTAGCGGAACTGGCAGCAGCAGTGGTACTGGTGATGACGACTATGATTACGATGACGACTATGATTACACCTATGGCACTGGCGACGGCGACGATGATAATGATTACGACTATGAGTTTGACAGCGGTGGATCAGACGATTTAGACATCAATATTTCTCATGGTGCCAGCGGTCATGGGTGGAAGGTGAGTGACAAAACTTCAACCCCAACTTGTCGAGATTCTCTAACACACAAGCTAGGATGCAGCGGTTAATGCCTTGTTTGCAATGAACATCATAGCCCTCCTGGTCCTCGTGCTGTGTATGATTCTCACAAGGCGATTCAAATGGATTCGAGAGAAGGGAACAGACAAGTTGCGAAACTCGGGATATTTAGTCGCTACATTCTGCATGTTTTTGTAAGGGTCCCTCCTTTCGCGCGATTTCCATTGGATCTTGAACTTAAACTGACAATTGAGTTTAGACATTTCCTCGTCAAGGTTGTAGCAACTGGAATCTTAGAGTCCGGCGTCCAGATCGATCAAAACTTCCTAATTTCCTACGTCTTTCAACGTTTTTTCTCACTCATCGGCGATGTCTTGATAGTCGCCATCATCATACGCACTCTGCTCGAAGACTTGAGTTGCGGGACCGGCCTACTCGCTATATTCTCCAATGTTCTAGTAGGATCTCTCTGGGTCCTTGCCATCATATCATTCAGCTTCTATGCGGCAATGCAGGGTCAGAGCATATCCGGTGATGGCTTTTCCGAGGCCGTGCTTGATGGGCAGAAATACATATCCGTTTTCTACTCTGCATTCATTTTTGGAATCTCAATTTATCTTACTATTCTAGCCTTTGTTGCTGTAGTCAAGAGGCGTTCCAAGGTAAACTCTCAGCACCCTCGTAGAAGAATTTATAACTAACTTGCATTTAGGGAACCTTCCTTATGATACTTTTTGTTATTCCCTCCTTATTCCTTCGGTCTCTCGTAGCCCTGATTGCCGACTCTATCATGAACTTCCAGCTTCGCTCTACGGCCTACGCGTCCATCGACACCGCCAATTCTTTCGTATACACTTTCACCACCCTATCCATATTTCTCGTCGTGGCTCTCATTGGCGGCCTAAGACAGCGCCACTCGGAAGGCGGCATGACCCAGGAGCAAAAGCTAGGCCTATCAAACCACCAATATGTTCCTCTTGGGCCATATGGTGCTCAAGCGCCAGTGGGCCAATATCCGCAACAAGCACCCCCAGTACAGTATGGAGCTCCAGGGCAACCTGTACCTCAGCCACAGCAAGTTCCAGTATCATTCGCGGCCCCAGTGCAGCCTGTTCCGTACGCTCCTCCTGGACAGTACGGAGACCTTGGACAGCGCTCGATCTCCCCCCCGCACGGTTCCATCGATCTGTCTGCACATACCGCATACACTGGCACAACATCATCTGTGTCGCCACCGCCGCAACATGATCCGTATCAGTTACATATGCCACCACAGCATTGAGAACTGACGTGGATGTTGAGAGAGGCGATTTGTTTTTGTTTTTTCTTTTCTTCCTTTTTTTTTAGATATAGGAGTTATACCTTGGGGATTGTCTAATTAGCGTCGTTTGTTTATATGTCGATGATAGTTTGATCATACGAAAGAGTGGAATTTACTGAGTTTGGTGTTGCAAAGATAGAGAGTATTAGTGTAAATATAATATCGTTTCTAACATTGCCTCGTTGCGTTTGCTGCGAATTTAGTATTCTATGGATGGTAGCTCTACTCCAACATTGTCAGGTCTCACCATGTTGGTAAATGTCGCCAGAAATGCCTCCAATATACTCATAAACCCAATTCACATCCAATTGGTCACCCTCACAGACAGATTCTTGTATACACTCTGATCCGTCAGAAAGAGTAGCTCACTGCCCCCATAGCTTTGATTGCAATATTTTATTGTTGTCCTATTCATTACATGGAGCGGCCTCAACCTTGCTCAACGGACCCTTTGCATATTCTATCATAAGTAGCATGAAATTGCGGCAAAGGCTGCTAGATTTAGCAGTTTAAACACAGCTGCGTTAACTAAATTCTAATATACAATAATGGTTTCAAGTCCTCAAATATTGTCCCAAAAAACGAACACCTATAAGCACCACAAAAGACCACACCCACGACTTACTCCACGTGGATATATTTGTACGGCTTCGACGTGAAATCACCATCCTTCCACCCAATAGGCCGTTGGAAAGCGACGCATCCATATGCCGTGCCGCGGCACTCGATCGTGTTATAATTCGTCTTGCTATCATCAACCCACGAGTGAAACAGCGTAACATGTCCATTGTCCCCGCCCGTCCCCGGTCCAAGAGTCCCAACAAAGTCACCAGGCTGTAGGTCTTCCCACGCGATCTCAGTACCGATATCAATTAGTCCGATGGTCGACTCTCCCGGCGCGGAAGCGTGTACAGCCATGGCTACGAAGCCAGAGCAGTCGGTGCGATAATCCGTGCCAGCTGGGTCGGGATGGTATGCCGATTGTGAGTATGGAACGTGGGCGTCGATCCAAACCTGGCCACGGGCCATGATCTCCTCGCGGCTGATGGGGCCGTTCATGGAGGAGCTGCCATCATTGTGGGGGCATTCTTCCGCGACCATTCCAGTGGTGCCCGTCTTTATAAGGGTATCGGCAACGTAACAGCCATCGTTTGTGAGATCCCAGAGGTAGTCACCGTCGATAGTTTCGCCGGCGATCTGGCAGGTGATGCTCACTTCATCGCCCACTTCGTATGTTTTAATGATGTCGAAACTGGTTGAGGGACCCGAGCGGCAGTTCGCCGTGTCCTTTATCGGATACGAGGTAGCTACTGGGAGAGCGATGGCGACGGCCAGGCCAATGCTGGGGAGTATCATAGTAGACGGTGGCGAGTAGTTTTATGTGATGAATACTAGATCAGGGGTTTCTTGGGATCAGTTGCTAGGGATTTCGTGTTCACACTTTGACTGCTGGCTTATAATTGGAAATCGTGAGTGGGAACGACTAAGTTTATAAATATGTTTATAGCTGGGACGGACCGGAGCAAAGTATTAAAATCTTACTACTTTCGACCGCATGGCATTGTATTCTTAGTGGGGTATAATTCTCGGCGCAGCAAAGGCAAGGCAGAATTAGAAGCTTCTCCTTCTTTTTCGGGTTCGCGGTAGGCTTTGGGCGGTAATTGCAGTGGGGCTAAGCCTGTTTTTACGACTTGATCAGCAACAAGGTTCGCTAGCGTGTTCATGTTAAACCGCAACAATTTCGACCCAAGAGGTTTTATTGGTGTAGTTTTATTTTATGGGGGGATGCAGTTCGTTTCCTTCGAAGCCAAATTGCACTGTGGTATGGTCCGTTTCTTGCAGTATAATAAACCGAGCGTTATACTTAGCAGACACGCTAACGGCGATATTACCCCGAACTCCTTCTACTACTGTACCCTGATAGAATATCATCGCGGTGCATATCATCGCCCGCTTACATTCCGCCGGCCTTTACCAGCTCCCCAAACCTACTCCCATCCTGCCCTGCCAAAACCCTCGGCTCCCCAACTTCCACAATCTCTCCAGTGTCCATCACAACGACTCTGTCGAAATCCATAATCATCTCTAGTCGATGGCTTACCGCCACAACAGTGTAGTCCTTAAACTCCGCCTTGATAACCTCTAGCATCACCCGCTCCGTCTCATGATCCACACTCGAGCTCACCTCATCTAGCAATAAGACTCCACCCTCCGAACCGCCAACACCCATCCCCAGGTTCCGTGCCCGCACCCGCCGCCGCAGTAATGCGCGTCCAAGGGACATTAGCTGTCTCTGTCCTGCGCTCATCGTCCCCGCGCTCATCCCTGCATCCAAACCTCCGCGTTCTACAACAAATGGCCAGAGCTCTACAGCCACGAGGACAGCCTGACACTCTGCGGCTGTGGAGACGCCGACTGGATCCAGGTTCTCCTTGAACGTCGACCCATCCGGTAGGAAGACGGCTTCCTGGGGCACAGCAATTATACGCTGGCGAAGCGCGGCGCGAGAGACGAGGTGTAATGGCGTGGAGTCAATCAATGCGGTGCCTGGGGAGGAGGGAAGGGGGTCTAAAAGTTTGAGGAGAAAGGCAAGAAGGCTGGACTTGCCGCTGCCTGTGCGCCCACAAATAGCAAATTTCGAGCCCGATGGGATGCTGAGGGAGATATTCCTAAGGGCGGGTGCCGTTGTAGAGTCAGTGCTTTGGTTGAGTTAGCTTTATGTGGCATTGTGGAAGGTCGGTGGCTTACGAGTAATGAGCGGATATGCCTTGCAACTCTATTAGACCGCGCTGTGGCCACTGTTCAGGGGGTACAATGGTTTCATCCTCTCTGTCTTCCGGCTTTACCGTTTCGCTGAACGTCTTGAGTCTGGCTATGGCACCGATAGAGGTTTCGAGCCTGGTATAAAATATGACGAAGCCCGAAAGGTTCTCTCCGAAGCTCATGAGGGTGACCAAGGAAGCACCGGTGAAACCAGAGTTGGTCGATGGGAGCCTAACGGCGAGAGCTGTGAGGATCGCCGCCATAACCATGACGACGAGGTCGAGAACAAGATTCAGCCACTGCTGGATCATTACAAGGAGATATGCGGGCCTTTGGCTTGAGTTAATTAGAGTTTCGTTCTTTTGGAGATCATCGGAGAGGAAGCCTATTTATAATATTAGCAAGGGCTCTAGAAATATACGCATGTAGGTCGCGATTCATTGACCCGAATTCATATGTACTCACCAAATGCTCTTAGGGTTGTAATTCCCTTAACCGTATCAATAAAATGTGTGCTAAGCAAATGCGGATCAGTATAGAGCACAACAGGAGCATAATATGCTACAGCAGGTGGACGAAGACCTACTACAAGGGGCTTTTGGCCTCAAGATCCAACAACCTCAGCTGCCGAGAGGTTCTTAAGTAGAACCGCTGCACAATATAAAGTAAGATAGCGAGAAATGGGTAGCTTATAGCCATGTACGGAGACGAAGTCAGCATTACAGCTGCTTGTCCAAGAGCGCTAAAAATCTGAAAGTTTCGTATCAGCCTCGACGATTTCTCCTGAGAACTCTGTAACTAGTAGCAAAATAACTGCAGACTTACGGAAAATAGAGTATTCAGCAGTCCATTTGGTAGCTCAGTGTCTACAAGATTCAAATCTTGCGAGAATAGATTTGTGACGACACCAGTATCTGTCCCAGTGAAAAAGCTCAGCGGTGCTTTGACCAGTGTTCGCAACGCTTGCTGATGGAGATTGGCACCGGCTCTCTGCACGGAAACTATTATGATAGCAATACCGAGAAGAAGTAACGATAGCAACCCGCATATTTGAAACATTGCATATAGCCCAGCGTAGTAAGCATAGGAATGAGCCGGGTGTTCGGAGTAGACGTCCTCAGACCAGAATTTGAGCCCTGAAAATCGGCGTTAGTTAATAATCTCGCGGTGGGTTTAAGCATGCAGTGTTTCCTAACTCACAAATTGTTGGAAAGTTGGTGAAGAAGCCCCACATTATACCAAAGACAAAACAAGATGTGGCTAGGAGCAACCCCATGCTATTGAAATAATGCTTGTATACCGTTTTATCGCCGACTTGCCGCGACCCATCTGCTTCTGCCGCAAGCGATGATGTGTTGGTAGTGGTTGCGTGGAGCGGTTGCTGCTTTGTTTCTGGCATGGGTTTCTTCGATGCCGATTTCTCAGACGAAGAATCGCTGTCAGAAGAGCCTTTCAGTCCCAGGCTCTGAACATACCCCGAACGGGACATCAGTTTGTCAAAGCTACCTTGCTCAACCACGGTACCATCTCCGAGGGCTATTATATAATCTGCCGCCGGCAAGTGTCTGATGCTGTGGGTGCACAGCACGACTGTCGAGCGTCGTCGTCGGAGAAGTCCATCCTGTCCAAAAACGAGTCTGAAAACCTGCTCCTCGGTATCGGCATCCAGACCACTAAATATATCATCCAGGACTAGTAGATCCGAGTGTAAATACAGAGCTCGCGCAAGCGAAATGCGTTGCTTTTGACCCCCAGATAATGTGATCCCATCAGATCCTACGTTCGTTCTGTCGCCTTGGGGGAGTGTGTCAAAGTCGAAATTCAGAGCCGTAGCCTCGATGACGTCGGAATATCTTCTGTTGTCGAAGGGAGAAAATCCTACAATGTTGTCCCTGATAGATTTGTTCGAGAGGAATGCTGTTTGGTCGCAGAATCCAACGTGTGGGAACCTGGTGCTCAAAACCACGCTGCCTTTGCTGAATGGAATCTCTCCGAGTAGTGCCTTGCAAAGAGTGGACTTTCCCGATCCGACCGGCCCGACGACAATAGTAAGTGACGATTTTGCTACTTGAGTATTTACGTCTCGCAAAGCGAACTTGTCAGCCTCCCAGCCAAACATTCCATCCCTTATAACGATAGGATCCTCTGCCCCCGGCTCCGAGACAACCGAGGCTACGATGTCTGCTCGAGATTTTTCCGAGCTCCGTCTCATATCAGCAAGAACGTCGCGAAAGTCGTTGCGCGTCTCACACTCCACAAAGGCTTGGATTCGGCCCAAGCAGGCTAGACCAGAGAAGAGTTGGGGTATAGTTTGAAAGATCTGCGACAGTGGGGTCGTCAGAAGTAAAAGGTACGACAAACTCGTGAACATCCTTGTTGCGTCCAGTGTTCGCTGAGCAAATGCAAATGTGAGCGGCGGGCTGATCATCAGAGGAATAAAACCAAAGAGCGCTGCAATAATGCCTATCTTCCGGAATCGGGCTCCCGCTGCCAGCTCTTCCACGCGGAGATTCTGCACAAAGTCACCGATGGCGCCCGCGAGGCCAGATATTTTGAGGTTCTTCATGTTAGCAATGACTGTTGCAGTCAGGCCAACACGCTTTTGAACTCCTGCCATCCATTGCCTTTGCGTGTCACCTATGAATCTCATGAGGATCGCCAAGGCAAGGAAGCAGAGTGCAACAACTCCAATAGGTGCGATAAAAACCACACCGAGTTGGTTATTTAACATCCATCCAGCGAGAGCAACCTGAATAATGCTAGCCCAAGTATCGTGAAGGGCTCTAAAACCCATGTTGATTCGTTCGATGTCTGTGCTCATTAATGTTATGGCAGCACTATCATCCCCAGTTCCGATACGAGCTTCTGTAGCTTTGATAAAGATCTCGGTCACTAATATTGACCGTGCCATAGTTAGCATTCGGTGGTGGAAGTACCTGTCCTTCTGTATGAGTAAATGACCTCAACCAGAGTATTTTGCTGGGATAACCTTACCAACAGAGAGCCGTGGAGATGGCAATTCCCGAATATATCAGAACGCTAGCACCAATAAATCCGTATCCAACATTCGCATCCACTTCAGGCTTAGATAGATGTTCCAGCAGCTTTTCGAGGAAGAATGGCTGGCAAAATGTGAAACCAAGGAGTGCCAGGCGTGGAGGTACAGGAAGCAAGAGGGGCACTTTCAGCGTGCGTACCAGCACCTTCACAAGACCATATTTGTCGCCCTTCATCTTGGAGTAATCCACATTCTTGGAGTACAACTCATGAAGATATTTGCTGCTCAATGTACTATCGAGCGGGTAAAGGTCCTTCAGGGCCAAAATTTTGCTGTATCCTTCGAGAAAGATCCTATTGAGCCAGAAGAAGACTCCGAGGGAGAAGATGCCGCTCGTCTCCTCCGGACTGTGCTCCTTTTCGTCCCAGCTTACCCATTTGGCCTTTCGTTGGGCTTCCAAAACTAGTATCCCCACCTTCAGAGCTATGGCAGCACTGAATATGCTACTGTAGGTCAACTCGGGCTTGTCGCCCGATGACAGGAACAGCGTCCGTGCTTGGGCCGCATCCAGGAGAAGAGTCAAAAACAAGTAGCTATTCAATAGCACGGACGGCCTTGGGCTTTTGCTGTGGTCAACAAGGCTCAGTGTTATCATGAATAGAGCTGACACAAGTTTTAGAATCGAGGAAGCTATAAACATGCTGGTCACATGGAAGGATCCAACTGCAACTAAGATGAGGAGCGAGAGTTCGAGCCCGACATAGGTTGTAATAGTACCCTGCGATAATCTTATTAGCACACTATGGGCGTATATCTGCAAAGTAAGACGGTACCAATTTTATCAATTGGAAAACCGGAGCGTTGACCACGGTGGGCTTTCGTGCTTGGGAAACCGTGCGCCATAACGATGTCACAATGAACAGAACGGATGGGATTATCGAGAAGAACAGCTGTTCGAACTGTACGTTGAAGTCAAAGTCGCCTTCGTTCATCTGGAGCAAGCTCCCCTCTCCAGTGGAGAATGGCATCTTGGTGCCCCGAAGACAAGAATTTTGGTTGAAGTTGATTTCGCCGTGGCGAGAGGCAACACGTCGTTTTTGGCAGTCTAGTTGTGTTGCTCTGAGAACTCGCGCACAGGGCAAAGATTGGGGCACGGAAAGCTGGTTGTCAAAGTTGATCTCTACAAAAGTTTAAAGTCACCGCAAAGAATATATAGGATGAATCACAGTGAGCATGCGATATCATTACTATAGTAGTTTCGTCAGCTAATTAGGTTTTGAAGTGCCAACGCCGCGTAAGGCTGTCGTCTTCAGATCCTTGTTGCGTGGTGTTCGCGTGTTGGTCTAGCCATATTCCGAACTCCGACGACGCATCCGGCCAATCGCAAACCTGTCAGGCAAGAAGAAGCTCGACGACGTTTAGCTAAGATAGGAAGGTGCCTCTTCACTGTGGCTAGTTTATCAAGAAGAGTCATCGAACGAATGTCTCGATCCCCGCAATTCTTCTTCCTGGCGACGCGTCGTTACTAAGACGGGATATCTTTTTCTCGATCGCGTTCGGGGAGTGATTTTAGAAATGGAAGCAGGAGTCGCGAGGATGGAAGATTATGGTTGGAAAATTGCGCGATTGGGGTGTTTGTGATTTGTAAGACCAAGAGAAGCTTACCATAGCATATTGCGGGGTGGGGTAGAAAGACATGCTGCTTATTTTGCTTACATCGTCAGCAACAACGGAGTTGGGCCATGGAATAGCTATTTCTACAGCTTTATTGTAAGTTCACACGTCGGAAATTATCAATCGCAGCATGAAGTACCCACATCTGATTCTACTATAAGTTACATCAACGTCAAAGTGCCCACGATAATCTCCCAGGACACTGACCACATCGTAACCCCGCCAAAATGACCCCACCACGGAACCCCATCCTTATCGCAGGCGCTGGCATCTCCTCTCTCCTCCTTGCGCGCTCCCTCCTGCGCTCCTCTATCCCATTTCTCCTCTTCGAGAATGATGCTTCCCTGTCCTTCCGTGCCCAGGGTTACCGCCTCCGCCTTTCCGCCGAGGGTCTTGACGCCATAGAGTCAGTCCTCGGGCCAGAGGGGTGGCAACGGTTCTGGGATACGTGCGGAAAGACGGGTGGCGGAGGATTCGGGATGTTGAATGCGCGGACAGGGGAGAAACTTCCGGCCGGTCCACCGCCAGGAGCCAGCGATGGAACCAAGGCGGTGACCCAGGCCCTTACGAGTCGCGAAGGGAAGGTTGTCGGAATCTCGCGCGGGGATATGCGAAGGCTGTTTATGGAGGGGTGTGAGGAATTTATACATTGGTCGCATCGCATCACAGGCTATGAATTAACTACCAACGGTGTCCGCGCTATCTTTGCAGACGGCTCAAAGTCGGTAGAGGGCTCGATGCTGATTGCCGGTGAGGGTATCCGTTCCCAAGTCGCCAAGCAGCTTTCGGGAGGGAAACTGAAGGTCTATGACACGGGCGCGAGAGGAATCCACGGACAGGCTCGAACGACGGCATTCAAAGGGCTCGGAGAAGGCGTATGGCTCATCCTTGACGAATCGCACCCCAGGGGCAAGACTTCCGTCATTACCAATATCCGGCCGGACGAGATGGACGATCCGTCTCTGAATTTTGGGTGGACCATGGTCGCCGAGCCCGGTGTCATCGCACCGCCCAATAACGACGATTCTACGATTGGGATCCCCGCGGCGGACATTGCGAAGGAGATTACGGCGGACTGGCACGCGCGATTTAAGCCCCTCTTTAACGAGATGGTGTCTTCTGATGCAGCTTTCTGGAAGATTACTTGCTCGACTCCCACTGGTGTGCCGGAGTGGGAGAACCAGAACAGAGTTACCGTTATTGGAGACGCAGCACATTCTATGACGCCTGCTGGGGGTATTGGAGCAAATACCGCGGTTAGGGATTCGGCGCTTCTTGGGAAATTGCTCGCTGAAGCGGGAGGGTACAAGGAAGGCGTGACGGCCGCATATGAGAAGGAGATGAGAGTATATGCTAGTGAGGCTGTTCAGGCTAGTTATGGAATGGCGAAGAACCAGATGGGAATTGAGATCAATGAGAGCACGAAGACACTATGAGGACATCATTGTTGCCCAAGAGATATATGGGACATATTAGAAGCATGAATGTCACTAAACAAACCTAGAGCAGTTAAGAACTTAAGAAGTGTAGATTTCAATTGGAATTCCGGGACGATATTGACGTTTAACTGCGCAGACTCGACTTTCCAGCCCTGAATAGCACGCGTGCCAGCTGAAGTCGCGTCTAGTAGCAGTGGCATTTCGTGGTTCCGTGGAGATTTACTGTTGCTTGTAGTCCTCGTTGGCAGCATGGGCTTGCTTGTTTAATTGATGGGAAAAGGCGGCCGTGCATACTCGGAATTTTCGATTCGTTTCCTCGTAGTGATATATAGTTGTGAATGTCCCCCACGTGCACGCACATTCGCATCTTTCGGGTCCCAAAAGCGTCGGGAAAACATCCACAGATGCTCTCCCTTCGGCCTTTCCTAAACTCAGAACCCTTCCCGACCGGCGGCAGGAACTAGGCCCGAACCCGGGCGAGGAAAGGAAGGGGCCGCGCAAGCTAAGGCAGGATAAGATCGAAGCCCTTGCCCGTGTTCCAAGCGCGCTGGCATGGGGCTGCTATGAAACAGACATGGCATCCACCCTGATAGCGGTGATGGATGCGAGGTGAGATACGACGGTGCGAGATTTGTGGGTGGGCCAGGGATGACGATCGCTGCCCCATGTTCTTCTGCGCCGCGACGACCGATATGGACAAGGTGGTGTCGTATTACGAGATGTCTTGGGAAGCTTAACACGCCCGGTAGAATGGTACCGTATGTCAGTTCCTACTGACATTATCATTCAGTGCAAGTTTTGCTACACGACTACTGTACGATTCGAGCGCTCCATTGTCGTTCGTTGTATTTTTATTTTGCTGACCATATCAGCAACTTTCAGGATCCTAAACCCCGTCGCCCCGAAACCAAATACCCTCAGATCGCCGTGCCGCTAACATCGGCCACTATAGCGCGGGCTATAGCACCGTTTCTCGTACTGCTTTGCGCTTCGTTCGCCCCATCATTCCCATCCGCTCCACTCCTCATACTAAAGTGAAGCGCTTCCCTCTCACAAACCTGCGCTATCATAGCCCTAAGATCACGGTAATGAGCGCGAGACAAACCGTCCATCATTGGAAATCGCAGGGTCACGACGATCTCGCCCTACGCTTGCTAAGTGGCCGGCGGTAGCAACCCCTTCACTAGTCCTCTGCACGCACGGCGAGACAGCGCAAGACGCGTATCCTGTAGTAGGGGGCATTGGACAGACTGGATCCTGAGAGGGGGATCGGGATTGGATCCACTTCTGGCAGATGTCAGTGAGTCGGTCAGCACGCCCGTATCTCGAATCAACGACGTTCCTCCACATCCGCGCCTTTCTCCACAACCGTATTTCCTTGAACCACATCTACCGCGCCGTCGCCCTTTCAAAGTTGCACTCTATCCCACCGCCTCTCTGGTTACCGGTATATCTAGACGCAGCCATCCTCCCGCAACGCATCTGCTACCCATCACATGACACTGCACCCCACGCTACGGTATGGCCTCGCTGCCGCCCCAGCCAGTTCACCGGTCGCGCTGCGACCACCCTGGATGTACCCGCTCGTACCTGCGCGCTGAGCATCTGAACCGGCACCGGCTTACACGTGAGTATTTCCGGTACTTTCAGTCTTTGGGACGAGTGTGCTTTGGTGTATGGAGTTTGGGATAGCAGGAGCCCGGGAGCTCCGGAGGGGGAAGTGATGGATGATGGAATGGGACAAGAGACAAAGCAGGATGTATGGACGTGCCAGCTAACCAGACAAACAGACGAAACAAGTGCTTTTCAATGCTGTTTATGTACAAAACAGTTCTCTCGGAAGTAAGCCGTGCCCTCTTCCCACCCACCAGCCAAGACAGTCGACGAGTGGTTGTTGGAGTTGCACCACTAACGCACACATCCAGTGACCTCCTCCATGCTCACCTCAAGCGCCATGAAAAGCGCGGCAAGCAAGGAAGCCCTTCTGTGCGTGGGCCTGGTAAGCGTGCTGCCGTCCCCGACCCCACGCCGCGTGATAGGGTGAAGCACAGTAGTTCCGCGTCTCCGCCACGGCAACAGAGGCCAATGAGCCAAACGATTGTACCCGTCCCCGTCCCTGTGCCTGTGTCCATGTCAGCGCCGCTGCAGACATACGAGAGCTGGGTCCCAGCTATCGATGGCATGGGGTATGGTGTCGGCATGAGCGGACAGGAGCTTCTACCGCAGTTCCAAGCAGGTGTAATGTCTGGCGCGGGCTCACAGCAGCAAATGATGCAGGCTGGGTGGCAGGTTCCGTATCCGTTTCATGATGGCGGAATCTTTGGAATGGGGGGAGAGCAGTATCTTGAGATCACGCCTGAGGGTCAGTATCTGGATCCGTTTGTCGAGGGGTATGCACAGGTGGGTGACCAGGATATGGGGCTTGTGAGTATTTTAATCCGATAAGCCTGTGAGTGCCACGGCTGATATATTGGTAGGATACCGAAATGGCGCAGGACGTAAATGTCGGCGAAGCCACCGAGGAGTGTAGCATCTCGCAGGGCGTGTACGAGAAGCTTACGGCTGAGCTTCCAGTATGTGAACCCCCATTGGTGTTCGGTGGCAATTTGCTGACAGGTCAAAGGACCTCACAAAACTGTACCTTGGTGATCGCGTATCACTCCTCCAACTTTACAACCATGGACTCGACTACACAAACCTCTGCATGCCCTTTTTCCACCGAGCAACGCTCAGGCTCGAAACGTTGCCGCCGCAACTCGTACTTACTATTTGTAGTTTGGGTGCTTGCACGAACGAAGACGAAGCAACACGGGAGACTGGGAAGGCAATACACACGCATGTATGGCGCCAAACATACTTAGTAAGTAGTCTGCAATAAATTCTTGTGGTTTTACTGACTCGGACTAGGCTGCTATGGACGCGAGGCAGGTGGATATTTGGACGCTGCAAACAATGTATGTATTTTGTTTTTATAAGGTTGCGCTTCCTTCTAACTGACTACAGGGTTCTGCTTGAGCATATTGGCTTTTATGCATTGTCTCGACCCGCGCATGAGAAAGCTGATGTCTTTCACGCTATGGTTATAACAGTATGCATTCCGGAACGATTTATGATAGAGAAACTAACTCCTCTTAGCTCGCACGACGGAGCAGCCTTCTTGCACAGAACTTCGACAGCAGCAATGGCTCGCGACTGCCTCTAGAAAAACGGTGGGAGGAATGGGCTGAGCGCGAGACAATTATACGGTTAGCCACTCACCCGCGTATGCCTTGCTCTGCCTCCCAGATCTAACAAGTGCTCACAGCGTCGCGTACACAATATTTATCCAAGATGTCGACTACACAATTCATTTCATGCATCCGGCCCTCTTAACTCTCGGCATGCTTAAACTCCCTCTCCCCTCTCCTCCCTCCCTCTGGCTTGCCAAGTCTGCAACCGACTGGTCCCGTCAAACAGAGAACTCCCGCCCTCCACCACGCGCTTCCTCCCTTCGCACGCTCCGCTCGGCCCTCGAACTACTTATTCCGGTGCACTGTACGCATCCCCGCCCACGACGCCGCGCCGCTCTTCAACTCTTCTGCTCCAGCGCATTCACCCTTCAGATTCTAATCCACGGCCTTGCCTCTGCCGTTTTTGAACACAAGTTCCGCGGCGTCGAAGCCGGCTGCTCTCCTGGTCTTCAGCTGCTCCAGATCCGCGATTTTGAGGATGGGCTCTCCAGCTGGATGGCCTGCTTTGAACACCTGGCGCCCGAGACTGGATGTACAGAGCTCGCGCGGAGCGCACTGGTCACATACCACTTCACGTCTATCCTTCTGCGGGAGAGTCTCTCCGATATCCTTATGGCGGCTGGGACGGCATATTCATGGGGCCGTGCGGTAACTCCCCGGCGTGCGCAGGACGCATTTGGGCAACTGGTAAATATGCAACCTGTGGGGCAGGATGCGTATTGCCATGCGATTAAGATCTTGAGCTTGTGTCTTGAAAAGGAGGATGGCACAGCAAATGCAAGTGAAGGACGGAGGGTGGTGCATCCGCTATACTTAACGTACAACACATTCATTGCTGTTTTGGTTCTTTGGGCTCATGCGCTGGGACTCAGCAGAACGCATAGTGCGAAAGCGGGGCTCCCACAACCGGCGGAAGCTCTTTGGGTTGTTGAGGCTGGGAAGCTGAAAAGGGTCGACCCGGCAAGGCGTCCACCAGGCACGGCAGCGGGCGAGTCATCGGCATTGGATGGTATCGTGGAAAGAGGGTTTGCGAAGCCGGAGACTGGGTCACAGGAGATTGAAGGAATTAAGGGGGATGTACGGCGTATGATGAGAATGGTGAGGGGAAAGCTGGAGGGGAGTTCGTGGGAATTATGTGAGTCTTCTTCTGCTAATCGGCGGTTATTTGGAGGGTATATGCTAACAAGGACTAGCGCACGAGGCGATGCGTGTACTTGATGCGTTACTGGATAAAAATGGGTTTATGGACTAAAGTGTTCGTCTGGATACTGGCGTCTTCTTTTCTTGTAATTTGAGGTGCAACGGCTGGAAATGGGGGTGGTGTTACAGCATAGGACACGGAATATGCATAACTCTGTACTTAAAATTTGGTTGGGAAGCATGGTTTTGGATCCGGCGTTGTCCGGATTGTACTCTGATATTGCGAAACTTTGGGGTGCTTGAGGGTATTTTCTCAACTGTCTTTTCTGTGTACTCTGGCATGAGTTTCAACCAGAATCTAGAACATATGTAGAAATTCAACAATATATACTTCAGAACGCGACATCCCCGAGATAAGTGCGGTTAGGATGGCTGTAGCTGGCAAAATCTACTCACACACTCTTCTCTAGCCCGAACTCCAAGGATCTCTCAACTCCTTTTCTTCTTTCCGCCAAGATCGGACGTTGACCGAGAATGCTCTTTCTCCGACCGGGGAAATAGGCTACTCATACGCTTTGCATACCCTTGTTCCCTCTGCTATTTTCGTTCCTGTCATCATTAAAACTTCTAAGACAACTGATCCAGATTTTGCCAGAATATTACTGTGAAACAACCCTATATCCTGTGTTCACTACTGGATCGCAACTACCGCAGCCCACACCCACTCGGTCGGGTCATCCCCGTCAGCTCCCCATCAGGAGCTCCGGATGTGTCTCCCCGTCCTCCCTCGCACAGACACACCGAACACACACTTGACCGACGGGCACTAAGATCGGCAGCCGCTGCAGCACGGGATGTGCTGCCCACGGGATTCTTCGGGGAACGAACGGGATACCACACAACGCAGGGCAAACACACGGCGACTGCGAGACAGTGCTCCACAGCGTGCACGGCACTCACAGGGTCAGAACCATGACTCCGCAGCTCGCGAAGAGCCATCGCAGCGGGAAATCAAGGGCCCTTTAGAGTTGCGGCGCGGCGGAGGCTCCACGTGTGCCCCACCTGGTGCCCGCGTTTGGAGCGCTAGGCCGAGCTCATTTAGCTGGTTGTCATCCTCCCTTGCATTCCGCGATCGAGGATAGGAGTATATAGTTCGTGTCCCTCGCGAGTAGCGCGTGGAGAATATGCCTGTGAACTGGAAGAATTCCATAGCTACAGACGGGGTTGTACTATTGATAACCAACGTGAATTTAGTTCGTTGATTGACCTTGTTCGGCTTGTTGACCTTGTTGAGGCTTTGTGGGGTTCAGAGCCGACGGCAAGTGGAGCTCGTTGCCGTCTTGTCACTTTTGTCAACCTACCGCAACTCAATCGGAAACTCAACAATGGAGGAGGCGAAGCCGCGGTTTACGGTAGCGTGGATCAACGTGGTTTGCGCAATCTTCTCATGTCTTGGGGCTTTCATTTTTGGGTTCGACAGCGGTATGTCAATTCCAACCTCTCGGCCTCGTTTTGTGCTTGTGTTGGCGTGGGGTACCATGGTATCCTTATTGGTTGCTGACTGTTACGCATGTAGGAATCTTCAATACCACTATTGCCCATGAGAGTTTTAATATCTATATGTTCGGGAGAACAACAGGCGATGCAATTTTGACAGGTACGCTTCACCCTGCGTCATGGCCCAGCGCATGGTGTGCTAACCATGGAGATTAGGTGCTGTTGCTTCGACTTACACTGGTGGAACCGCCATTGGCGGCCTCTTCTCAGGATGGTCGGCTGGGAAATTTGGACGCAAGAAGACAATTATCGGCGCAGCAGCCATTGGTATGCCCCCATGTCCAGAGTTATCGCATCAGCTAACAGGTCTTCAGTCGCCTTTGGCACTACCCTCCAAACGGCTGCCCAGAATTTGGGTATGCTGATCGCAGGTCGTGTCATTGCAGGTCTTGCCGTGGGCATCTTGCTGTCCATTGTTCCTGTTTATAACGCCGAGTTGGCTGTACCGCAACATCGTGGAGTCATCGTTGGTCTCTTTGCCGTCCTGGCTTCATTTGGCGTCGTTTGCTCCAATTGGATCGGATACGGTTGCCAATTTGCACATGGAGATGCGCAGTGGAGAATCCCACTTGGGTGCCAAATTCCCACGGCGGTCATCCTCGGTATCGGTGGCATCTTTTTACCAGAATCGCCCCGCTGGTGTAAGTAGTGTCCATGCCGCTCGCGTCCAGTTTCCCTTGCTGACCCCACTTATAGTGATTGAACAAAACCGTAGTCATGAAGCGCACAAGAGTGAGACGAATCTCCCAGAGTTGGCTATGCTGTATCTAACTTGAATTTATAGTCATGACTCGTATCCACGGTGGGCTAGGGGAAGACTTCGTCTCTCGTGAGTTCACCCAGATGCACGAGCAGATCATCGCCGAAAGGGAAGCCAACGAATCTCGCTGGGTCGACTGCTTTGCCACGCCATCTGCCCGTAAGAGAATGTGGATTGGTATCTTTGTGAACATCTTCAATAATCTCGGAGGCACTCCAGTTATCAGTAATTACCAGTCTAGACTGTTCAAAGAGATCGGCTTCACAGGCACAAAGACCTTGTTTTTGTCCGGATGCTACGGTTTGGCTGGGTTTGCGGGTGTTATTACCAACATAACCTTAGTCGCTGATCGGATGGGTCGTAGAGACTCTATGTGTAAGTTGCCCTACCAAGCTCACTCAGTTTGTCAAATCTGACACTATCAGGGATCGGCGCAATCGTCCTCGTGGTCGATTTGGTGATCTTAATGCCTCTAACCAAAATATATACCGGCTCCGAAAATCAAGCTGGGAAGGCAGCTGCCGTGACTTTCATTTTCCTCCATTCATATCCCTACTCCGTCTTCATGTACGGCACTGTATGGGTTTACACGGCGGAGATGTTCCCAACACGTCTACGCGCCAAGGGTGTGGCCATCTGCACCTTCTGGGGCCAGGCCTTCCACATCCTGCTCCAGCAAATTGGGCTGAAGGTTTTTGAGGAGATTGGATATCTCTTCTATATTGTCTTCATCGTGTGCACGAGCTTCGCAGCACTCATATACTACCTATACCTCCCCGAGACTAAGGGCGCAACGCTAGAGGATATCTCGCGTTTCTTCGGTGACCCAGTCGTGGCCACACTCAACGAAAGCCAGACGCGTATAGCAAAGGTCTTAAATGAGGTTGATGGACACGCAGACACGGGTGATGAAAGTGGAGAGCGGGGTGGGGAGGGTACAGACGTTCTGATTGACGAGAAAAAGGATTAGAATCGCAATTGCGTGGAATGTAGAGATTGGGCTGCCATTTTGGGTTGTTCCAGACCTGCTTCGATAGTTGTGGATATATGTAGAAAGCCTATTTAAGCCACTGCAGCTTAGTTGTTTCTGCAGCAGTATCCATCCCGTTTTTGAAACACATCCCGCGTTTTCATGCACCCACCACGCCATGCTTCAGGTCTCGGTGTCTCATTGCTCACATTAGCTCCTTGGACACCCTCCACAAACCACTCCTTTATTTCTATATAAGGCTGGCGAGCCAGTTATCACAATTCCTCATCCAATATTTCCCCGATTGATTGCAGCCACTTCTCCGTGTAACGTACGGCAGTTATACGCTTGCGGGATCGCGCCGCGCCATCCCGCGTTCGGACCCCACTGCCCCGCATCTTATCTGGGAAAACAGCTGGAGGGGCAAGTGCTACTGACCCCGCGCCTCATGAAAGACCAACGTTTGCGCGCTATACGAGCTTTACGAGCATACCGCGGCCTACGCGCTTGTGTGAGCTATCCTAATAAGCACGGGATTGGAGATCGTGGGCCCACGAGATGATGCTCCCGTTGCTGGATGGCGGTATGCGTTGATCGAAACAAATTAGCAAGGCGTGGTGGATCATGGGAATAGCGGGGGAGATGGCGGGTATATAAACAAGTGTTATGGACGTGGATTTGTCTTGGAGAAGGATATATATATCCGAGGGCTTTCCTATGTGTTTTGCCCATTCCACGTTCGATATATATAATTCATTTTCTAATATATGATCACGTCCTGTTTATAAAACCATGTCACCATCGCTTGAGACCAACGCTCAAGCTGTCGCTCCCATGAAGAGCGGTATGATAAAGGAGCCCTTAAAAGTGTCTGGTGCGTTGCCACCAGACTATTTCGAGGTAACCTCTATTATCGGGCGAGAGTATCCAACCCTCCAGCTTTCGGAGCTGATGAATTCACCTCGGCGCGATGAATATATCAAAGATCTTGCAATTACAGGTATGTGGAGCTCCTACCGGACTTATGCAAGGCCACGAATTTGTACAGTAGAAGAACAACTACAGTTTCTGACACGAACTGCAGTGTCTGAAAGAGGCGTTGTCTTTTTCCGTAACCAGAAGGACCTCACAGTCACAATGCAAAAGGAATTCATTGATCTTCTTGGGAGGCTCTCTGGGAAGCCAAAAACCTCCGGCATTCACATCCACCCACTTCTTGAAGGCAAGCGTGATGTTGGCATAAATGATGCTGGCGACGTGGACGACCACATCTCTGTTATTTCATCCAAGCTAAGCCGCAAGCTCCATCTCGCCTCCCGCTACAACTTTGCCAGCAAAGGTTGGCATTCTGAGTACGTTTTTGCTGCTTTTAAAATACTCTAAAGCTAACCCTTCAAGTATGACCTTTGAGCACGTCCCCTCTGACTACGCCATCCTGAAAATGCGCAAGGTCCCCCCCACCGGCGGCGACACCATCTGGGCTTCCGGCTACGAGATGTATGACCGCCTCTCCGCTCCCTATCAACGTTTTGTAGAGGGTTTGACTGCCAAACACGCCAATCCAGACTTTCAGGCTGCCGCTGCCCGCGTCGGTTTTGAAATCCACCCCGGTCCGCGTGGTGCCGCCGAGAACGTCGGTCAAGACCTAATCGCCAACCATCCCGTCGTGAGGACAAATCCAGTGACGGGTTGGAAGAGCATCTACGGAGCGCTGAACCAAATTGAGCAGTTGAATGAGCTTGCACCACAGGAGAGCCAGGAAGTTCTGAAGTATTTGGGGCAGTTGTTGACGAATAATCATGATTTGCAGTGTCGGTTTAAGTGGGGTGTTGATGACGTGGCTATTGTGAGTTTTCTGTTCCATGAGTATGCTCGAATGGCGCTGACGGGCCGTATTATAGTGGGATAACAGGAGCTCCTTCCATACTGGTACTCCTGATGTTGATGTTAACCACGTTAGGACGGGAAATCGGGCGGTTAGTATGGGTGAAGTTCCATATCTGGATCCAATGTCAACGTCGAGACGAGAAGCTCTCGGTGAGGCAGAGTAGTGATACTCAGTATCTAATTGTGGATTGTATTTTCTTGCATTTTGTTGAATCGTAAATATATTTCCAACAGTTGGGCTTGTCATAGCATCTAATATTTCACTAAGAAACTTCATTTTTATATAATATATTTGCCCTCAGCCCAAATGTTTGTGATGTTATTAATGATATTTAGCTTCTTACAGAATTATTATGTAGAGCTTCTGCACGATGTTCGACTTGCGGGGACTAATGCACTCGGTGTCTTAGACGGGCCCCTCAAACGGCATCCAAGATTCTTGGCTTGCAGCGACTACCAATGTCACTAAAATAGCTCATAAGATTCTATCTGAACACCCAACAGATCCTATAGAGCGAAAGCTGCTTCAACGCAATGGATTTATTTCTAGCCACAAATTTTATTTAGCCTCACAACTGTAGTAGCCACGTGAAATTTTATATGGGAGGCAGAATATGTGCTCTTTTATTTATTTGGCTGCCGCCACCAACTCACCAAATTAGCAATTCAGCAAAACGGCGTTCGCAAACAGCGCATACGTATCTGCATTGAGCACCGCTAGTTCCGAGGTCAGCGCCGTCGCCGCAGCATACCCATACCCATGATCCTTGGCGGGCGGGGAGGCAACGGTTGGAACGTGCGTGAATTCGTGGATAGTCGTCGTCGCTTCATCCTGGTTGTGGCAAACGTCTGTCAGCGGCGGCAACGCCGTGTAATACGCTGGGCAGTTGACAACAGTGCTTGAGGCGCCCAAAGTGTAGGCCACCACATTGTCATTGCAGTACGCCTGCGGATCGATGCAATAGTATGACACCGACCCGCTGTTAGCGGAGGAGCACTCCTTTGCTACAGCCGCAAAGCGTGACATCACTGATGCGCGTATCGCCGCGTCTGTCGTCTTGAAATATTCGTTGAAGCGGGCTTCGGAACCAGAAATAGCAGCTATCGCTGCAGCAGTGGCGAGCTTCGCGCAGTTTGCGAGTGCCGTGTTCATGGCAGCCAGGTTGGTGCCCGTACAATCTGCCTGCACTTTGGCGCGGGGCTCAAGTCCGAGCTCACGTTTGGCTTTTCTGGCGGCGGGGCCGTCAACGGGGATGGTGACGAGGTTGGAGCGGTAGGGGTGGGCGAGGGTGGGGAAGTCTGTGGTTCCGACAGGGCCGTAGGGGATGGCGCCCTCGGCAACAAAGGCGTAGGTTTTGCTGTCAAAGTCGTGAACACTGGCGGCATCGACGGTGGTCTCGTAGGTAGCACCGGCGGCGAGGGGTATGAAAGCTTCAGCACTGAGGTTGGTTCGCAAGATGGTGCGATGGATGCCGGTGAAAGGAATGCGGCTGGCATGGACGTAATCCGAGCTCTCTGCGCTGGCATCGGGCATGCTGTAGATGCTAAGCTTCTCGACGGGGGAGGAATCAAAGAGGGTGCCATATGCAAAGAGGTTCAAATCTGTGGAGCCGGTATTGGTAACTTTGGCACTGAATATGGCGTTGCCTATGGGAATGATAGTCACTTCAAGGGGAGTCTCCACGGTATCATCGCGCCTGCTCAGAGGTGAGGCTACGACTACGGATGATAGAGCAGCAAGCGCCAGCAAGAGCTGGGTCAGGGCAAGCATCATGAGGCGTCAAAGAGATCTGCAACGGCTATGGAGGTAAATGTGAGATGCGGCGGCGAACACCCCATAAAGTGGGTGCGGGGGGTGCTTTATATATGGCCATGACAAGGGATTACAAAAAACGGTAGCAGTTTGCGTTCATCAAAGCTTTTGTGGAAAGTAGGGAAGCACGGAACGCCATATATTCCGGGCCATGGAGATATGCTGTTGGATGCATATGTATGAAACAAAGATAAAATAGCACACGATCATAGCGTTAAACAGTGCTAGTCGAGCACCGGTTATAGGTAGGGAGAATTACGTGCGCTCCGAATCCCCGAATATCCCTGGTGCCAACTGCATACTGCGCTCATGCAGTTGGTCTTGGGCATGCAGGGGCACCATCTCAATCTGGAAATAAAACGATCGCATGGAATTGAGAACCGCTGAAGAGCCCAACTTTTCCTGCGGGATAATGTACCACGAGTGGTTCATATCCGGCTATATCCCATCTAGATCGGAATCGGAATTGGAACGAGGGGCGCTGGATGGCGAGATAGGACGGCGACGGCGACGGCGACTGTGACCCTTGCTCGACGTCGGTCTAGGGGTTGCGGCATCACAGATGCACCTCTGGAGCTTCGCAATTGAACCCTTGGAATCGCAACTACGCATCATGTGGTGATGAGCGATAAATAAATGCTCTGCTAGTCCAAAAACGGATGGAGCCTCATTAGTGCACTTGTATGTACAGTTAACTGTCCACGTGGTATTTCCCCAGAAACGTATCCAGTGCCATTGGCATCTCCGTACTGTAACGGAACACACAGTACGTCTCAACCATGCTGGAGAAACCTTGGACGACGGATAAGTTTAGCCAGGACGCTGCAATAGAGTCTGTGCCACGTATCTTCATTTCTCGGCAAGCAGGCCATCCATCAATGAAAACGCCACAATACTCAATCCCACTTCCCCATTTTTGCGATGCAACTGTATCTGTCTAGAAGGAGGTTGTCTACGAGCTCGTATTTGCACCATAATCAATACTGGCCCGAGAAAATATATTATCGCCAACCCTCCCAGATTGTTTTCGACAAGTTCTAGACCGCAGCGACGCTAGAATTATAGTCCACTATAAAGTCTGCAAGGATCCTAGGGGTGAGGTTGCAACGCTGATCGGATGAAACAACGAGGACAGGCGGGCGCAGTAAGGTTAATTTGTTGGTTGTTCGCGTGTGTGGTGGACCTTTGAACTGGGTTGTCACATTTTGCCCATGTAATTTATGATAAATATCTCAAGACAATAATGTGACTCTGAGATTCGCGACTATAAATCTCTCTCACAGATAGGCCGTTGTATAGATGATGGGTAGAATGGGGCGGCACGGCGGCACACTTAGCCACATCTGCCTCAAACCCGTGCATCCCAAGACCAGCACCAATCTCTCCTGCGCTTTACGACAAACACGTGTCAACAGAAGCCAGCAATGAACGGGTAGAAGGTCGAACATGTGGCCATGATACCCGCTGTTAGCTCTGAGACAGACGAAAACGGCATCAGCCCGCACTCACGTCGAACTTGCCTTATCCCCTGCAGCATCGCCTTCCTCATCTTCCTCAGCATCACATCCATATACGTCTCACTAAGCTACCCAATAAGCAGGGGCGCCATCTCAATGGTTCATTCTCACACCAGCGATTCACCTCTGCTCCCCATCACCGTGTCTTTGAGCCCACTCCCTGCTGCCCAGGTTGCCTCAGAAGATACCAGGCCATCCTTTTGCGTCAAGGTCACATTGACCAACACTGGCGATGTTACACTTGCCATTCTGAAATGGTGGACGCCGTTCGTGCATGGGGCGCCGGCGATGGGGATCTTCAAGGTTATAGACGTGCGCTGGGGCACCGCGGTGCCAGATATGGGGCTTATAATTGACTATTTGTTTCCGGAGGATGACACTTTTGTGCTCCAAGAGAGGAGTGATTCGAGCGATGACTTACTGTTGATTCGCCCTGGGGAGAGCGTGAGCAAAGAGGTGAATATTGGTGATCCGGAAGTGCTGGTACAATGGGGAAGGAAGTATAATGTCAAAGCAAAGGGGGGCTGGATGGCTGTTTGGAAGGGGGAAGATAAAAATGGCAGGTATCCGATGAAAGATGCAATTGGGAATGGATATTTCGAGAGTGAGGCAGTTGAAGTGCAGACGTAAGGAACTGGTGGGACAACATTCTGTATAGATTTGCCTAATTGAAGTTGAGATTAATATTCTACCAAATTGACGTGTAACTACTCGTTGTAGTGAACCCCCCCTGTAGCATTTCTCATAAACGCCGAAATCCCAAACACCGGATTGGAGACAAGTCTTTGTATCCTCCTGCAGGCTATCCCGCAATATTTCCATTCAATACCCGCTTATTCATCCTGTGTATAACACCAGCTACACACCATCCCTTCACAGTCCCTTCCCCAGTGCCGTCCACGTAGCAGTGACCGCCGCAGAGGCCAGCAGCACTGACCTCCCCAAATTCATCGTCGCCCACTGATCCAGCAGCTGCTTGACAGACGCGGCCTTCGCCTCCACTTTCTCCTCCGAAACTTCCGCTTCCTCCGCCCGGTCCAGCAGCACCTCATTCGTGCCCATCATCACAAGTAACGTGTACGGGATTATTCCGAGAGCCAGCGCCGCGGCAGTCGCATATCCGCGCCAAGCGGGTGAACCAGCGGCGCGGCTGTCGTAGGCGAGGTAGAGGAGCGAGGTGGCAGCAACCATCGTGCCGGCCGGGAGAGTGTCGTGGCCTGCCGCATACATGTGCTTGAATTGCTTGAGTAGGAGCGGGGTGGGGGATTCGAGGAGGCGCGGGACAGAATACACCGAGAAGGAGGCCGAAGCTCCGGCGAGAATGGCGGTGGTTGTTAGCCCGACAGTCTGGAGGACACGGGCAGAGTTGGGGGTGAGGGCGGCCATTGTTGAGACTGAGGGTGGTTTGGTTGTGAGTGTTGGTTGGGTTGTTTCAACTCACTGGGGATGAGAAGGATCGATGTGAGCGGGGTGGATTGTTGAAGGAGCTCGGTACGTGAACATGACGCGTTCATGGTCGCGCCACACGTGATAAATACGGGTTTTACATACTTTCAGGAACTTTATCATATTCTTACATTCTTATTTTTTTTAGTAACTACAACATATGTATATGTGTGCAACACATAAACGAAAATAAAGTGCATGCAATACATTTGTCTTTGGCGAGAGGTTTAATTTGATATCTACGGAGTATGATGATACTTTTCAATGTTCCACCACGGAAGCACCCTTCCTCCGTCCCGTTACAAACTCCGTTGCTAACTCCCGAGCTCAACTAGACAGTGTGGACATCCATGACTTGGCAAAACCAGCTCTTCAACATACCCCTCACTGTCCCGTCCCTCATCGACGCAGATCGCACCGCGCGCCCCTATAAGCAGATAACTGTCAGATGTGAGCTGACGGCTCCGAGTATGACTGATGGCGGCTGGGGGAGGGCCGCTGATAGATCTCATTTGCTAGCCATGATATCATGGAACTGCCGAAAGGGAAGTCCAATTCCTTCAAATTAGCCATTTCTGCCCCTCCCATCCAATCCCCGCATTTTTTACTTGACCCCATCTTAAGCTTCTGACTTAAGATTCCTTCTATATGTGTAACCGTTTTCCCCTCTCACGTTGCTCTGAATATCCTAAAACGCCTTCCTATTCAAGCATCTTACGAACCTCGTTTGAAGGTGATAGAATGCTAAACTTTGAACGGGTATAATTGAGATTAAAGGTCGATTTCTACTCTTCCTCCGCCCGCCTCCCCCCACTTTATCACTATCGCCCATCGCAGCACCCACAGCGCCCTTCGAACACCACGCCATTACTATGTCTACCTCCGGTCAAGCTGCCAGCGGCGCCTCTGAAGCAATCCACACCGTCCCTGCCTACATCAACGGCGCTGAGCTCCCCCTCTCGTCAACCTTTGACGTTCACTCCCCGTCTACGAACACACTTATCCACCGCTCCGCATCCGCCACTGTCGCCGACGCTCTCTCCGCCGTCACAGCAGCCCAAGCCGCCTTTCCAGCATGGCGCGACCTCCCCCCCGCTGCGAAACGCGACATCTTCCTCAAGACAGCCGAGATATTTAAGACCCGAGCCGAAGAGCTCACAAAATACATGGTCGATGAGACGGGCGCTGATGCTGGCTGGGCGGCTTTCAATATCAACCTCGCCACGGATATGCTGGTTGATGTGGCGGGCCGCATCTCGAGCTTAAAGGGTGATTTCCCAACGACTTCCGACCCAGGAACAAGCGCAATCGTGTATAAAGAGCCATACGGGGTTATTTTGGCCATTGCCCCATGGTAAATACTCTCTTTTTCTCAATTCCATCCCCCACCTTCCTCCCAGCCACTAACCCCTCCCCAGGAACGCTCCCTACATCCTCGGTGTCCGCTCCGTCGCCAACGCCCTCTCCGTCGGCAACACCGCCGTCCTCAAAGCCCCCGAAATATCCCCCCGCTGCACTTGGGCCATCGTCTCATGCTTCCATGCTGCTGGCCTCCCCGCAGGTGTCCTCAACTCCCTTGCCCACACCACTGCCTCCGCACCCGCAATCACACAAGCACTCATCACAGACCCGCGTGTTCGCAAGATCAACTTCACGGGCTCCACGGCCGTGGGCCGCATCATTGCCGAGGCGGCGGGACGGGCACTGAAACCTGTGCTGTTGGAGCTAGGCGGCAAGGCGCCAGCAATTGTATGGAACGATGCGGATCTGGATTTGGCGGCTACGGGGTGCGCGATGGGTGCGTTCATGCATGCTGGGCAGATTTGTATGAGCACCGAGCGGGTACTGGTGCACCGCAGTGTGGCGAAGGTGTTTGGGGAGAAGCTGAAGGCGAAGGTGGGAGAGATGTTCGGGGTTGGGTGTTTGGTTAATAGGATCGGTGTGGAGAAGAATGTGAAGCTTGTGAAGGATGCAGTAGGGAAGGGAGCGGCGGTTATGTTTGGCGCGTTGGGCGGAGAGGAGGGAGCGAAGATGGCGCCGATTGTGCTAGGTGGCGTGACGGAAGAGATGGACCTATATAAGACGGAGTCGTTTGGACCGACGGTCAGTGTGATTGAGGTTGACACTGAGGAGGAGGCGCTGCGTATCGCGAATGATACCGAGTATGGGCTCTCGTCGTCAGTGTTTACAGAGGATCTTCGAACGGGACTGAGATTCGCGAGGGGTATCGAGAGTGGTGCGGTTCATATCAATGGGATGACTGTCCATGACGAGACAGCGTTGCCGCATGGGGGCTGGAAGAGCTCTGGGTATGGCCGGTTTGGAAGCGGAGCGTTGGAGGAGTGGGTGCAGACGAAGACGGTGACGTTCAGGAACTAACATATGATTTTCATCTAATCATAACAAGCAGTATATATTCCTCCTCAATACTATGCTAGAAAAGTAGTATTACGAACTGCACTTAGTTCTGCGACCAATCAATATATTCCATACAACAACTGGTTATGAGCCCGGGTTTAAAGTTGTATTTTGGAACACTTGTTCCATAGAACAACTACGCCCACCAGTAACACCCCACCCGTTGTTAGTACCCGGCTTCCCACTACCGCTCCATCTTCTCACCGCTAGACATTCGTCGTCACCCTGTCTCGCCGCCGCGTAACTTCTCATTCAATTTCTGAATACTAACGGTGCGTGTTCGCTCAATGCAGTATGGCATCACCGCATCATATTGCCCCGGTGAACTTGCAGACCGCAAGGAATGTTTTTATTAAACCCATGTTATCGCATGTCGGGAGACCCATTCTGTGAGTTCCGTCGTGGCTTTAAATAATGATTCGTTTGAGGTTGCCAGAGGCTGTCAGTCGGCTCAGAAAACTTCCACGAAGAAATCACATGGTCTCCTTTTGTATTCAAATTTCATCTTTACCTTCTTGTTACATTACCGCATTTTTCAGAGGAATCGCTCACCCTCATAGAATCCGATTTGGGGTGTCTTGCGTTTCCGAGGAAATGATGAAAGAGAGCATATTGGGGAACCCACTTCATCACGCCAACCACTTAAGTTAGGATTCTATTAGATCATCTGCAAGACAGCAATATATCCCCTCTCTCCTCCGCATTATAAGCCTCGGTTTAGGAACCTACTCCACGGAATTTTTGAGTCGGAGGAGGGGCATCCGGGGTGATATGTGGAGATAGTAGCTACGGAGACGCACTATACGTAAAAGGAGGCCGGCAAGGATCGGCTCTACGGGCGATCATTGGGTGTCCTGGGGTAATTATGCCCAATGTTCTCCCGTAATAAAGTACGTTTTTAGGCTCAAAACTGATCGCTGTGCACTTGCTATACGTGGAGAGAAGCCTATACGAAACTATATGGGGAAGGTGCGCAGCTATCCGGGGTGCAATAATATGGAGCACAACAATATGGAGAAGTGCGCAACAGTCCGGAGCATGTGCGCAGATCAGAGACGCAACAGATTGGGCCGCAAAAATACGGAGCACAATAGTCTGGAGCACAGCCATCTGAAAGTGCGCAAAAGTCCGGAGCCTGTGAGCAGATCTAGAGCACAGAAATCTGGAGCGTGCGCAAAAGTCACAACAGTCCGGAGCAAGTGCGCAAGGTCATAGCTGCTTGCTCAGCTTGTGTCTCAGGTGGATTGTGGAGAGGGCGGAATGCGGCGACGATGTGGGAGGGGGTAGGACAGAAAGATCGTCACTATCCTCCACACATCCTCTCCACGCAAGCTTTACCAAAGACAAGATGTCCAGTTGGATTCTCCATACAGATCCTTCAGACAGGTTTCCCCAGGTCCACACAATGGAGTTTCTCCAGGAAACGGCAGGCCCGTGGTGGGAATCTGGGGAGAAATTGACGGCTTTCGTCGGGCTCTCCAGATATTCACATCATCTTTATGCAAGGTAGTGATTCGAACCGGCGCTAAGGTGCGGAAAGAGTTGCCGGTATTTGCTTCTAGAAGCTTGATTTATTTTTCATGCGGTAATAGCCCGGCGTTGGGGGCGCTACAGGGCCTAGCACTCCATAGTAAGGTGGCAATTATTTCGAGGGCTTGAGGAGCAGCCAGTGGCATCGTTTGCTGTTCCAGGATTTCTGGTGCTAGAGGCTGTATTTCGGCTCCAAGTGTGGTTTGGAGATCTTGCCGGCCAATGATGGGAGGGAGCGAAATCTGGTTGGGGTGTGTTCATCGATGGTACTTCGGCAACAGCGATTCGGCATGGGCGTAGCGTGGCAAGTGGAGATTAGCGAGGTACAGGCAATGCACCACCGTTTTTTATTTCTCACCCTGTAATGAGAACTTCCTCGTGTGCCTATATCCACTTTGAGACGAAGCGGCATAACCCTTACCCTTAGATTTATGTCGTACTCTTACAATTTTATGTACTACAGGCACAGTAAGATGCAGCAAGATACCTTCTCCAGTGATGTATATATGTTTCGCGCAGAATTCATGATCGTCGCCACCGGTCAAGCCTAGTGTCAAAACACTACTACGTTGCTCCCCCGAGAAATTGTGGCCACCGCTGTCGAAAATAGTCGGACATAGCCAATGAGGCTCCAATATTTTGTTGAAATCTTGCCGCCCTTCAACAGTTCCGTGGCTCCGAGGCACACGTCGCTCTCTCCGCAGATAACGCTATAGGTAGGTGGGTGATATCTCATACTGTCGCTAAATGAGGTGCCGCGCTATCCTGGGTTCTCCATAATATGGTTCTCCAGTATATAGCCCCAAGTCTCCCCACACTTCCTGTCGATTTCCCAAGCATTTTCTTTGCTGTCTCTCTCCCGAAGACAGCTTTCGTAGAAGCCAGCCGTCATGCCCGCGGAGATCGATTACCAAGCCGGTACGCTGGCCGCCGAGCCAAACGCCTCACGGCCGATTGATGAGAAACCGCCTCTTGGGCATGAAGGCGTGGATAGAGCCGAGGGCGAAGTCGAAGTGTATGAAGAACTTCCCACTCCGGATGAGCTCGAGGGAGAGAACGCTCTGAAGAGAGTCTCTGCTCCTATCCCCTGGACCGTCTACACCGTTGCATTTGTGGAATTATGTGAACGTTTCAGTTATTACGGAACACAGGTTGTCTGTATGTATACCCGTTGCTTCCTGCTTGCCTCTTTCTATGACTCAAAGGCTTACAATCCCCAGTTTCCAACTTCATCAACCGCCCTCTTCCAAACGGAAGCCTCCCTGGCTCCAACCCCAACACAGGAGCTGGTGGCCCCTCTGAACAGGGTATTTCTGGAGCTTTAGGAAAGGGAACTGCTACTGCCAATGGCATAAACACATTCAATGCCTTGTGGATTTACACGACGCCATTGCTCGGTGCCTATATGGCTGACGAGTACTGGGGTCGTTACAAGGCCATCTGCGTCTCCATTGGCATTGCTATCATTGGACATGTCGTCTTGGTCGTGTCGGCGGTCCCATCCGTCATTACGAACACAAATGCGGCTATGGGAACCTTCATGACTGGTATAATCATCATGGGTCTCGGCACCGGTGGATTTAAACCTAACATCTCGACCCTCATTGTCGAGCAAATCCCGGTTACGACTCTCATCGTCAAAACGTTGCCTTCTGGTGAACGCGTTATTGTCGACCCTACGATCACTCAATCACGCATTTACCATTACTTCTACCTGTTCATTAACATCGGTTCTCTCGTCGGCCAGATCTCCATGGTCTACGCCGAGAAGTATGTCGGTTTCTGGCTTGCGTACCTCCTCCCGACTCTCATATTCCTCCTCACCCCAGGAATTATGTTTTGGGGTCGCAAGCGCTACAACCAGGCCAAGCCTGAGGGGTCCGTCGTCTCCAAGGCCTTCAAGATTTTGATGCTCGCCCAGAAGGGCCGCTGGAGCATCAACCCCGTCAGCACATACAAACGTATGCACGATGGCACATTCTGGGCAGCCGTCAAGCCGTCTGCGATCGCTCCTGAGAACCGACCCTCCTGGATGACCTTCGATGACCAGTGGGTCGACGAGGTGCGCCGTGGATTTGCTGCCTGTGCCGTCTTCGGCTGGTACCCCTTGTACTGGATCACTTACAACCAAATTATCAACAACTTGACTACGCAAGCCGGGACAATGCAGTTGCACGGTCTCCCCTCTGATATCCTCACCAACCTCGACCCACTCGCCCTTATCATCCTCATTCCGCTCTGCGACCGTTTCCTGTACCCCGCCCTCCGCAAAGCTGGCATCCGCTTCACACCCATCAGGAAGATCACAGCTGGCTTCTTCTTTGGCACAGCTGCCATGATCTGGTCCGCCGTCCTCCAGCACTACATCTACCAGAAGTCGCCTTGCGGTTACGGTGCCAACACATGCTACACGGACAGCGGCGCTCCACTTCCAGCCACCATCAATGTCTGGGCCCAGACCGGTGCCTACGTCCTCATCGCCATCTCTGAGATCCTGGCTTCCATCACATCGCTTGAGTACGCCTTCAGCAAGGCGCCGCACAACATGCGTTCGCTTGTTCAGGCCGTCGCACTCTTCACCAACGCTATCTCTGCGGCAATCTGCGAGGCCCTGAACCCGCTGAGCGAGGACCCACACCTGGTGTGGAACTATGGTGTTATGGCTGTGCTCAGTTTCTTTGGCGGTGCCATGTTCTGGTGGCAGTTCAGGAGCTTGGATGCTCAGGAAGATGAACTGAACATGTTGCCTGAGGGTAACACCGTGGCGGCAATGAAGGATATGGAGGATTACCGTGATGAGCAGTCGAGGCCACCAACTCCAAGAGAGATTGTGGAGAAGAATTAGTCTAAAGGATGCCGTTTAGATTTCGGTCTTTTGTGTGAGAGTGTGTGCGTTGTATATATGGTATCCATTGGATATAGAGGTGTATATATTTATGATTTATGGTGTGGAGTTACGGTGTTCTGGTTGCGCTGGATTTAGAGATCATTCTGGAGGAGTAATTATCTAAATATATTTATGAAATCACGAAGCTCTTGTGAGTCCTCTTGTCACCGCCCAAGTCTGTTGTCATCCCGCCCACTCACCCAGATATTCTCGTCACCTCTAATTCGCGCCACCGGCCACGGAACGGGCCTGAGATAAGCAATGCCTGGGGGGTAAAGTGAGGCCTTTTCGTAACCTCGCGCTGTGCCGAATCAATTCGTCTTGTGCTCGGTGCCTATGGCGGGTTTCCACGTTGACTTATCCCTTTTCTAGCTTGTGTCCCCAAACTCCTTTCCGTAACCAAGTTCGCTTTCGTCGTGGCCCCCATAGGCAAATAAAACGCGGGGATGGCTCGCGTGAAGAATCCCTTGGAGCATGACAAGCATTTTCATCGCTTCCAAGAAAAGCACGGGTTTGTTCGGATAGTTGTTTAGAGCTCTAATGGCATTCTCTATCAACGCCTTGATTGCTTATTTATACTCAATTAGACTACACTTTGGGCAAGACGTTCACTCAGGCAGATTCCCATCAATCACATCCTGTAACAAATTGATGGGCGACATACGGTGTGATAAACGTGCCCATGCAGACCTGCTTCTCTATTATGCTAGCTAGAGGATCCCAAACGCCAGGAATAGTACATTACAAGAGGTGAACCCCTCACTCTCCACCTCACAGGTCCTCATCAGTCTCCATCTTCTCCCCGTTCGCCGTGTTCTCCTTGGCTGGCCCACTCGCCTCCTTATCAATCATCTGCCTGCTCACGGACACAATATTGTCCTCGATGAGCTCCTGTCCTACATCCTCGAGATGCTTCTTTGGGTCTTGCTTTCCGACGTATCGCGTCTTCAGTTGGTCCTTTGTTAACTCCGTCTCCTCCTTGACCCTCTTCTCGTAGCCCTCTGACAGGCCCACGAGGCGCTGTAAGCGCTCGTTGTTCTTCTTGCCCTCGACGCGGAAATCGTCCATTTGTAGTCCTTCCGTCCAGACCTGCTTGTGCAGGTTCATCAGCATGTTCTCCTCCAGCGCTGTCTTGCGGTAGGCGATCGCGATGCTGTAGTAGTGCCTGTTCAGGCCGTGGATAAGTGCTTGGATGGAGGGCTTGTTAAGGTGACCCAAGTTGGATGTCGATTGGCGGGGCTCCTGGCCGTGGATCAGGGATTGTGGGTTGATGAGACGGAAGGCATCGATGACGACCTTGCCCTTAACAGACTGGATGGGGTCGACGACAACGGCGACGGCGCGAGGGTTAAGCTGCTCGAAAGATTGTTGTGTGTTGACATCGACGGACGACAGCCAGCAGCCAAAACCGGGATGGGAATGGTACCAGCCTACTACGGTTTCCGGTCTAAATGCTCAAGTCAGTTGATTGTTGGGACAGGTCGGAATGGGATGGACGAACCGCCCGGTTTGCCTCAGCATATCCATCATCTTTGTTTGGAACACTGGGTCGACGGCCTCAACACTGACACCAGTTCCGCTCTGAGGCATCGCAAACACATCCACCACGCGAACTGTGAAGTCATCGACGAACTCTCCCAGCATCAGTCCCATGACTTCCATGGGGACACCTGCGCGACCATGCCGTAACATCTTCAGAAGGGCGAGCGAGGAAATGTAGACGGTCTCGGAGTTATCAATCAAGCTCGTGTTATCCTAGCCATCGTGTATTAGTGCCTGTTCCATATGTGACAGCTTTCGTTGATGTATCCATGGCAAGATCTTTGCGTGTTGACTGTCTCGTGTGGTGGTGAACTTACAGAGCCAGGTGCTGCTCCTCCACCCATGCCGCCGGCTGTCGCCAGCATGCGGTTTAACCTGCTGTCCATATCTCCGGTATGTGTCTGAAGGTGTCGGATTGGGGGGTATGTGTTGAGATTTTGCGAGTTTCGTTGGTGGTGAGAGTAAGATGGTGATATAGAAAGTTATTGGCAGCTGTGGTCGCAGAACAGAGCTACAAGGCAGCTTGGGACGCGAAGGCTAGGCTGTTGGGTTGTTCGCTGTGTAATCCACCGCCCTGTCACGTGCAGTAGCGCAAGGCTGAGAACCTGTGGTGGTCAGTTCCTTGGCCACCCATGCCTATCGCCGTAACCGACCTGAGCCTCTTATATTCAAGACAGGCTGTCGAGCTGACATATATTCATTGCTCTGAGGTGATTTCACTCTTCACATTGGGAAATACTCGTTGCGAAGGATTATTCTTATTTAGACTATCCTATAACATTTTTTTTTACCTCTAGCTTCGCCGAACGAGAGCAAATACGGTGAACGGGCTGTTGGTGTCAAAGGAAGACTGAACCAAAACTAAAGCGGGCCCGGACCATCACCAGTCCAGTACTCCACAAGCCACCGCGAATGCCGCGCCGCCCTCTTTCGTCTTTACAAACCCAAGCTTCTTTCTGCCATTCTACCACCTTACCAATCTACGCACAAACGCACGGGTTGGATTGTGCCTGCGCTCTCGATTCTTGATCATTCTCGGATTTGGAGATCAAAGGCTACTTTCACTCGCACTATTTCAACTACTGGACGCAAGACAGTAGGACCATGGCGGGCTTCGCTCCAATCGACCCTCCCTCCACCAATGGAGGGGGGTCGAAGAAGAAGGTCGCGTACTTTTACGATTCTGATGTCGGAAACTATGCATATGTCGCAGGTCATCCCATGAAACCTCATCGCATAAGGTTGGCCCACAGCCTGATTATGAACTATGGGACATACAAGAAGATGGAGATATATGTAAGTCGCCTGCACCTGGTTATCCTTGGACCATGCCGCCCTTTCACCTCGCCCAGCATCTGCCACCCCATTTGACCGCGTCTATCTTTCTAGCATTGTCTAACACGCGCATACAGCGAGCCAAACCAGCTACAAAGCATGAGATGACCCAATTTCATACGGACGAGTATGTCGACTTTCTCCAGAAGGTCACTCCAGACAATATGGACGCCTTCATGAAAGAGCAAGGCAAGTTCAACGTCGGTGACGATTGTCCCGTCTTTGATGGCCTCTTCGAGTTCTGCGGTATCTCCGCTGGTGGCAGCATGGAGGGCGCTGCGCGCCTCAACCGAGGCAAATGCGACATCGCAGTCAATTGGGCTGGTGGACTCCATCACGCCAAGAAGAGCGAAGCCAGTGGTTTCTGCTACATCAATGGTGAGATTGTCGCATAACCCTCTTCTACCCATTTCTGACCCGTGTAGATATCGTTCTCGGAATCATCGAGCTGTTGCGCTTCAAGTCGCGAGTTCTCTACATCGATATTGATGTCCACCATGGCGACGGTGTTGAAGAAGCATTCTACACTACCGATCGCGTCATGACCTGCTCCTTCCACAAATACGGAGAGTACTTCCCTGGAACTGGAGAGCTCCGCGATATCGGTGTTGGCCAGGGCAAGAACTACGCTGTGAACTTCCCACTCCGCGACGGCATTGACGACGCTTCCTACAAATCGATATTTGAACCAGTTATATCTGCTGTCATGCAGTACTATAGGCCCGAGGCTGTTGTTTTACAATGCGGTGGAGATTCGTTATCGGGCGACCGTCTCGGATGCTTCAATCTCAGTATGAGGGGCCACGCCAACTGCGTCAAATTTGTCAAGAGCTTCGGCCTTCCCACCTTGGTTCTCGGTGGCGGTGGTTATACCATGAGAAACGTTGCACGTACCTGGGCCTACGAGACTGGATTACTTGTCGGCGAAGAGATGAACGCTGTGTTGCCTTTCAATGAATATTACGAGTACTACGGCCCTGACTACGAGCTCGATGTCCGATCGTCAAATATGGAGAACGCAAACTCCAATGACTACCTTGAGAAGATCAAAATTCAGGTTATTGAAAACTTGAAGAAGACTACCTTTGCGCCATCAGTCCAGATGCAAGACGTCCCCAGAGAGCCTATGGGAGGCATGACTGAGGAAGAAGAGGCTGAGCTTGACGACCTTGATGAGGACGAAAACAAGGATGTCCGTAACACCGAACGCCGATGGGACAAGGCTATTACTAGGGATGATGAATTGGATGAGAGCGATGATGAAGAGTCAGGACACGCCAATGGCGTCCGCCCACAAAATGGAGTGCCGAAGCGCATGAATATCATGGACTACCAAAACGCAAATGCTGTGGATTCCGAGGCAGCAAGTGGAGTCCAGACTCCAGATGTTGCACCAGAAGTCGACGAAGCAACCGCAGTTGCAACGGAAGCCAATGCAGAGGTCAACGAGGAGGTTATGCGAAGCAAATCATTAAATCCAACGCTTTCGGTTCTCGCCGAAGCTGGCGCATCAACTTCGAACCTAGCATCACGACCCGAATCACCGGCCCAGGTAGACGCGATGGGTGATGTGGATATGGATAAGCCTGAAATAGAGCCAAAGGCGCCCGATGAGCCAATACCAGAAGCCGCTGCCGCTGAAGCTGCTGCTGCACCCGTTGCGACTCCACCGATATCACCCGTTTCCGCTGCCGCCGCAGTCGAGGCACCTACACCAGCTGAGCCTGAAACAGAAACAAAGCCCACACCAACTGCAGTAGATGATGTTAAGTCTGCAGCTGCAGAAGAACGTGATGCTGAGGATGTCAAAGATGAAGTTGCAACGGAAGTAGCAGACAAGATGGACGAGTCATAAGTCATTGAGCGTGTGCCTTCGCACATCTTGCAGGCACATGAACGAACCCAAGCTTGAATAGCTTCACTGGGCTAGCACGGACACTTTGGCATTATACACTCCATGGGCGGGTTCGTGCGTTTTCGGCGCTCATGCATTTCACGGTATATCTGAAAAGGGGTGCTTCAGGCGTATGGTAATAATAGGGGTAGGGGCACCTCGGCCGTTTATGATGAAATTAGGAGTTTCGAGTTCAAATGATTTATCTCGACGCTGTTCTTAGCTAGTACTTGCTAGAATAGATACCTTTGGTAATATTCACATCCATAGGCCCCTCAAATGATAGTGCACGATCCAACTTGCTGTCAGGGGAGGCTGTTCCCGTCACCAATCATTTTGCTAGGGAAAATTCACGGTTGTGCCTCAGGCCACAACCGAATATTTGCTGCTTCATCAAATGTACCCAATTCTATCTACAGAGCCAGTATAACAACGGTTTTTGTCATGAGTAATAAAATAGCTACTATTTGCAATAATGAGAACTTATCCTAAATACCGTAGAGTCGTAATACATGTTTGGCAGTTCTTTGCATTGCATTGTCTGAGCAAATTGAAAGTTGTGGTGGTGGTCCTCGGTAAGCGAGAGATTAGGGTTTTCTAATCCGCGCTCCAATCCGCACCTGGAAAGAACTTCACCACGACGACCAAGCAGCACATCACGACCCTTTGAACTCACCACCAGTCTCAAAGAACCTCCGACAAAATGGCCAAGATCTCGTATGTGTGCCCCCTCACTCCCACGAACACGACGTGTACGAAGTGTCCCCGATTTGCGCCGGATCCGACGATGCGCGATGTTTTGTGTGGTGGATGGAGTTGGCTGACCGTTTTTACAGTCGTGGTGCCCCAGGTGGCAAGCTGAAGATGACCCTCGGTCTCCCAGTGTACGTTCCCCCCTCGAATACTCTCCGCGATGGACCCAGAATCGAACTGCGATACCGAGACGGATTGGATGGTTGGTGGTGAAGGAAGATACAGAGGTACTAACGCAAACTACAGCGGCGCCGTCATGAACTGCTGCGACAACTCGGGTGCTCGTAACCTGTACATCATCTCCGTCAAGGGTATCGGAGCGCGTCTTAACCGTCTCCCCGCCGGTGGTGTTGGTGACATGGTCATGGCGACCGTCAAGAAGGGAAAGCCTGAGCTCAGGAAGAAGGTCATGCCCGCGGTCATTGTCCGCCAGTCCAAGCCATGGAAGCGCACAGATGGTGTCTTCCTCTACTTCGAGGATAACGCCGGTGTTGTGAGTACAGCCCTGTCCCGGTGTTGGTTTTATTGGGTGGATGGATCAGTGAGGGGTGTCGGATCCGATGGGTGTGGATTGATAGAAGGGGATGATATTTTGCTGGGATACAAGGCATTGCGAAGACAGACGGCTAACTATTTGTTCACAGATCGTCAACCCCAAGGGTGAGATGAAGGGATCAGCCATCACAGGACCAGTCGGAAAGGAGGCAGCTGAGTTGTGGCCAGTACGTCGAACCTCTGTTCCCTTACCTAAAAAAAAATCTCTGCTAACATTTTCCCAGCGTATTGCCAGCAACTCTGGTGTCGTCATGTAAAGTGTCTTTCTTTCGGGGTTCCTGGCTGGAGTTGCTTTCTTGCATGAGTCACATAGCGTCTACAAATCAATGGGCACAATTTGACATCACGCATGCTTTTGAGATATTACTTGATTCGGTATTACTGCTTTGATATGTGGAATTTTGACAGGACTCGGGGATGCCCAGGCGCATACTTACTCGCCCACTCTGATTCTAACTCGAGTCGAGGACCACACGACAACCATCTATCGACTTGATTATACGCCGAACATCCAATTACACGTCGAAAGCCCAATTGTTTCACCGCAGCATGTAAAACTCGCCATCGAAATGGACTGGATACTATTACTTTTATTCTCCATGCCAGAGGCATATTTCTATATGTCTACAGTATCCCACATTTTTCCATTCCTCAACCCCGCACCCACCCCCTTCATATTTTTCCCTCAATGCATATCCCTTTAAACCAAGGCAATGCACTCAATCTCGACCGGAACACCCTTTGGCAGCTCCTTAACGGCGACACAGCTCCTGGCTGGCTTGTGGGAGAAGAACTTCTCGTAGGCGCCGTTCATCTCAGCAAAGTTGTCCATGGTGGTGATGAAAACGTTGACCTTGACGACCTTCTTGATGGAGGATCCGGCGGCCTCGAGGACGGCAGACAGGTTGCTGATGCACTGCTCGGTCATCTGGGCGACGGTGTGGGTGGCCAGGGTGAAGATCTCGCCGGAGGGAGTGCATGGGATTTGGCCAGAGCAGTAGATGGTGGTGCCGGTCTTGATGGCTTGCGAGTAAGGGCCCGCGGCTTGAATACAGTTAGCACGGTGTTCGGGGCCGAATGGAGGCGGTTGGATGAGGGAATTGGGGGAATTGGGGAGGATTGGAGGGGTTGGTGGGTGGGTTGAGGTTGAGGTAATACTAAAAAAGATAAGGGTGTAGCTTACGGAAGGCGGCCTTATCGGTGTAGATGATCTCCTGTCCAGACATTTTGAAAGATGTGATTGTAAAGTACGAGTTTGCTTGAGTGTTATGATTTAAATTGGTTGTTGAGTGCAAGTTCTGGTCGTTCTTGTACGGAGCTCTTAAATGGCGGGGTGGAGGGGAAACCGATGGCGGAGTCCCATGTCCGTGCCAGCTCCGTGTGTAAGCGACTATTTCAGTTTCATGCCCTATATGTCAGGACGCAATTTTATTGGATGCGACAAACAAAGTATATGGCCAGATCGGGTGAGAAATACGAATGAGAACGCCACTGCTATTGTCCAATTATGGCAGCGATCTCAGCGGCGCTGAAATAGAGTCTCAGTCGTGTCTCTTGATAGACAAGCTTCGCGCAAGGGCCTTGACATGGGGATTCGTACTGAGGCCATGTACTTCAACTTTTATGTAAAGACATATACCATTTTCATCGAATATAGAAGCAATGCACCATAATAGCATGTTCCACCAATTATCTCTACGTCTTCCTCGCACGGATTCCTATGGTGTCCATTGTATCTAATTTTCACGCAAGGAGGTGATACACCGTTACTGTGTACAACTGTGGTCTGTGGTCTGTGGTCGTCGGCAGCGCTAGGCTGATAGCGCGCTTCGGCTCGCTTAATTCCCATGAGTAACAACTGCTCTTTCAACGACATGTCATGAATAGCAACCCCTGAATAGTCGACGCACAACGCTCTGGATTATAAAATGATCATATAATAACATTCAGAGGCTATATTCATTCCTAGATACCCGGTCGGACATATAAAATATTTTGGGGCCGGCCCGATATGCAGTATTTGAGGTTTTGATAGTGCCAAGCTCCCTGTCCAGTGGCACCCAAACACCACGCCTGGTGGGAGTGAGTTCATCAGGTTTCCTTCGTTTACTCCGATATATTCATTTCTGTTATTTGCAATATATTTCCATTTATTATCAGACTCTGGGGGGTATACAAAAAGGTCCCAAACGCCAAAAATATCAAGTCCTGCTACCATTCACGCGAGAAGTCCAGCTCGTTGGAGAATCCCTCCAATCCCGTGATCAGTGCAGGTGCAACAAACAGCCAAAACCACAAGTGTGACAATTGAACCGTTGCAATACTCCAAGAAACGCCCTAAGAACCATTACCACATGCCGTTACATCATCATCAATACATAAATCCATCCTCTCAACGTTTGCTACGCGTCTTCTGCTTGACAGACACAATATGAGACTTGGCAGCAGCCACTGTCAAAGTCAGCAAGCAGTAACGCAAGCAAGAGGAACTGTCATACTTTGGACTTCCATCTTACTCCCGACAATTTCCCTGCAACAATAGCAGAACTCCTCGCATTCAACGTCCGAAGAGTCCGGCGTCGGTAGATGATGGAATCTTGGCGTCGGCGGCGGAGCATGCGCCCGCGGTGGCTCAGGAGCCATTGGCAGAGACTGCCTCACACGAGTCTTGGACGAGGAGGATTTCTCACTCGACCGCTTGGTACTACGACGACGACGAGGCTTCTTCTCGTTGTCGACGACGTCGGGTGTCCAGTGGACACTTTTCTTACCCGACGACGACGAGGTAGAGGAAGATGCTTCCTCACTGCGCCTATCGACGCCAATGGGGCGGTAGGCAGACACCGGTGGTTGTGTCTCGAGCCAGCCGGCGACCTTGTAGGCCAGCTCTGGCGTAAGCGAGGGTGAGGAGCGGTGGTGGGCTCTGGGGGTGCCCACAAGCGTCTTGGACGACTGTGAGCTGGATGAAGTGCTCATATTGGACGGAGACATTTCAAAAACGATGACACTTTGATGTTAAGTCGTTGTGGTGGACAGTGGTTGATGATGTGATGAGCATCAATGGTATACTACGAGCGGGGTTGGGTGCCTTGGTGACCAGATCGAGGGTACCAAGTGTGCAGAGGAGGGTACCGAAGGTTATCACTTCCGAAAGACGTGCCACGGCCCGAAAAGTGTCCGGGAAACTCGGAAAAAGTTTATTGATAAAGTATGGAGAGATATGGATGAACTGTGTGATGAAAGAGGAAGGAAAGAAGAAGATGGAGAAGGGGGGGGGGGGGG
>LNAR01002042.1:0-48751 GCA_001630585.1 Pseudogymnoascus sp. BL549 | reverse complement strand
GGCTGCGGATCGCAAGACCGCAGTCGTAGGAGCAGGAACCCGCCTAGGACGTCTCTACCTCGCTCTAGATGCCCACAACACTACTTTTGTAGGCGGCATTTGCCCCACCGTCGGTATCAGTGGTCTCCTTGCTTCAGGAGGATTTAGCATGGTTATGAGATCGCAAGGCCTAAGTGTCGACCATGTCCAATCTCTTAGAGCCGTCGATGCAAAAGGAAGGCTCGTTACTGCCTCCGCGAGCCAGAATAGCGACCTCTTTTGGGCGATGCTTGGTGGCGGTGGTGGGACATATGCTATTGCTACGGAATATACGTTGCGTGTCAGCCAATTACCACGCTCAGCAATGGTGTTCCTCACCTGGACAGGTTATAACACCACTGTCGCAAAGGGTGTGGCATACCAAGTAGCGAAGCGTTTCCTAGAATGGGCACCGAATGCCGACCCGGAATTCACATCACAAGTCAACGTTTACGGAGACAACGTTCAAGTACTAGGATGGTACCTTGGGAAATCCAAAGCGCAACTACAAGAATTGCTGGATTCATCCGAGCTCTTGAACATCACCGGACAAGCACCTACAACTGTTGCCATTGAAGGAGATTGCAACACTGACAACTCGAGGCTGTTTGGATACACGACTTTCACTTGCCAGAAAGACAGCGATGTGAACCCTTTCATCATGAACACAATTCAAGACCCCTTCTCCGCCCTTCCAGACGGTACCCCGCAATTCACATACAACGAAACCACATTCTCCTCATCTGTCGAGGCAGCGCCTGCCTGGACGCGATTCAAGCGCATGGGAAAGTCGTTTTATGTGCAGAAAGATAATTTACTGCAAGATGAGGCGTTGGAGGAGGTAATAACCAGGATTCAAAGTTTGGATAAGGAGAGTCAGGTCTGGGGAGAGTGGCACGCTTGGAACATCACGCCGAATAAGGGAACGCAGAATGCATTCGGGTGGAGAGAAAAGGCCTACGCGCATTTGCAGTTCCAGGCTCATGCGTCTGAAGATGCGGTTAAGCAAAAGGGATATGAGAAGTGGTTTGAGGATTTGGAGGCATTTTTGAGACCAAAAATTGGGTGAGTTTGTTCCTCTTACATATTGCTACTCTTTGCAAAAAAAAAAACGAGTATCTGGAGGTTATAGGGGCTAATCGCACTGTGTGGATAGGACGGCTTCATATTCGGGTTATATGGACGCGAAGATCTCGACGAATCCCTACGCGTCATATTTTGGTAGCAATGTTTGTAAATTGGTGGGTATTAAGAAGAAGTATGATCCGGAAAACTTCTTTACTAACCCTTTCGCTATCACGCCTGTCGTTCCAAAGGGTGTGTCATGCTAAATACTAAATCTTTCTTTGGTATTTGGGAATAACAGACATTGGCTTGCGGAGTGTGGCACAGACACATGAAGGTTGACAAAAGATTCTTTGTACTCTATCGTGGACATAATTAAACTCTTGAAGATGGAACTGTGATACCTTATTATGGTCATGTGAATTGCAAGAACGTAGAATTGCCACAATGATGAACTCCGCGTCTACATGATAGGAATACGCAACACACAGTGACTTAATTTCTACTATACACTTGCCATATGCAACCTTTCCTCTTTTTTATCACTCTTAGTTCTTGAAGATTTCCTGGCTCTGGCTAATTGGGCGAGGCGAGAAATTCGAAGTTGGGAAGAGAATGTGGTGTAATGGTTGCAGTTCATAATCGGTAGGAAGGATCACAATTGAGCGTTAAGGCCATATTTAGGAGGTTTCATGCGTGTTAAAATGATGGAACTCCAACTCTATACACATATGTCATTATATAACTCTTGAGAGGTGAATGAGACAACCGAGAAAGCGAAAAGATACCAAATCCCTGTCTAATAGGTGACCCCGACAAATTTGTTGACATAGGAATCTCTGAGACCATCCATATTGTCCACTAAGGTGGTGTAAATCCAATTGCCAACATCGCTTCTCGAAATACTGTATCCAATCGCATTCGCGGCCACCGTACCTTCGCCCTCCACATCTGCTCTAACAGATTTCACGCCAAGGAGATCCCCATCCGTCAGCAAGCTGGGTCTAACTGCCACGAAGCCTCCAATCGCTGAATCCGGACTCCGGACTTCTGCCGCAAGGAGCTTCTCCATTTCCTTCTTATCAGCGTGAGGAACTGGCAACATCCAGTGATATAGCGGAATCATGGCAAGTGGGATATCGCGTCCATGGTCCGAGATGCCAGTTGTCGAAACGACGACGAAGAGGGGCTTCTTCATGTTGGGTTTCAGCACAATATGCAGGCTTTTGAGGACTGTGGACGTTGCATCTTGGCAGATTGTGGGGTCGTCAAGTGTTGGTCGGAGGGGGTTGGGCATGAAGACTGGTTTTGCGCCGACTCCACTGACGATAATATCAACGACTCCATTTTTCAGAGACTCGTGAAAGAGGGTTTTGGAGATACTCTCTGCATTTTTGACGTTTCCGATTACGATTTTGAGGTGTTGCTCTATGAGAGCATCTGGCACGTTGCGGAAGGTGAGGAGGCTCGTGAGCTTTGATTCTGTGCGGACGACTGGTGATGGTTGTCAGTGGGTGAAGCTATCAGACATGAGGTCCTGGCAAATGCAGAACGTACGAGCAATGCAGTCGTGGCCCCCTTGGAGTGCTTCAATAAGGACAGTCAGAGCACAACCACCTGTAGCTCCTAGTATGGCGACAGTTGGCTTCATGCTTCCCTTTGCTGTTGACATTTTGTTGCTGTGGCTCGTGTTGTCAGTAATCTGAAGTTGTAAACTACGCAGCCCCTAGGTATTATCTCAGTCGTTTAAGGTGCATCACTAGCCAACTAAATTAATGATTAACAGGTAGAAGTGACAGCATGGTTATATATTAGTAATTCGCATTCTCATGCAACAGAACCTGGTTGCACCCAGGCTTATGCTGTAGATGTCGACGTCTTGTGGGTCATTAGCGTACGGAGCAACGTTAGATTACGCACATAGGCTATATGACTTTGGTAATAACTAGCAGGAGGAGTTTACTGTAAAATTGAACATGGTGAAGATTTGCAAGGTGTCCGGTTGTTTACGTCGTTTCTCACCTTGAACTCGATTACGGCAAGGGCGAGAAATTACATAAGCATACAGATAGAGCTCAACGTCGCCCATTCGTAACAACCTTCATCTCCAGCACCATCAAAACCCTCCATCTGAAACTCCGCATAGTTCCCCCCCCTGCACGCACGACATTGGAGATAATCCCGTATCTGCGCATGCTTTTATGCAGCATCGCTGATCAGCCACGCCAAGGCAGTGTTGGTATACGGAGGCGCTAAGAAAAACCCCCGTCCCGGCGCGGAATGGATCCTGGAAGCTGGAAAATGTACATCCTTCAAACCTTATTTCATGGAGACATGTGGTAAGCTGCACAGGAAGTCCGTCGGAATGCGGTGTTCTTGCCTTGGTATGCCTTTACGGCAACGGAAACTTATCCAGAATGCAATTGTCTCTGAATTAGGAAAATTATCCAACAATGCCCACGTGTGCATGGAGGCGTGTAATGCACGTGTGAAATACCACGAGCATGAGCTTCGGGCTTTAAAGATCTGTGCATGCCACGCTTTCATCGTTACCTGCTTCCTTTCCATTTTCAGACCCAAGATTTATCTTACCTCTGTCATTTTACCTCTCTCGTATGACCTATCGAGAGAGAACACGCTGATTGTTATGCTCGAATTGACCAAGTTTCTGTTTACCTATCATTAACTGCCCCTACTTTCTATCTATCATTAACTACTACTACTCGGAATTCAAATCCATTACATTCGTCACCAATAGAAGACCTAACTACATCAGTATCATGGCGGAAAATCACTGGTCTAAATCATTGCAGGGCGATGCGATTGAAGCTGAGTCCACCTCACCCCCATCACCCTCAAGTGATCCAACCACAGACCCGACATCGTTAGAGGACTTTGACCAGCCTCTAAATGATCCATCTGTGATTGTTGGCCTGGCATGTCGTGTGCCAGGTGCTGCTAACCCTAGCCAACTGTGGAAGAATATCCAAGAGAAAAAGGACATCCAGAAGAAGATGCCAGCTGATAGGTTTAATGTCGACACCTTTTACCACCCAGATGGAACTCACAAAGGAACCGTAAGTTTTCCAAGAGAACAATCCGAGTCTCGAATCTCGATCAGTCAATGCTAATGCTGTTAGACCAATGCCAAATTCGGATATTTCCTTGACCAGGATATCGGTAACTTTGATGCTGGGTTCTTCAACATCTCGGGAAACGAGGCTGAGGCAATGGACCCCCAGCAGCGTCTCTTGCTTGAAGTAGTGTATGAGGCATTGGAAAATGGTATGGAAATTTGCAACCTTGAATATGGTATTGCAATAGACTTCTAACATCATCCGTAGCGGGTATCACTTTGCAGGAGATCAGTGACACTAACACGTCCGTGTTTGCTGGGTCCTTTACTAACGACTACAATTCCATGATGACCAAAGATCTCGAACAGTACCCAAAGTACATGGTCACTGGAACAGGCAATGCGATTTTATCTAACAGAATCTCGTATTTCTATAACCTTCACGGGAGCAGTGTTACTATCGACACGGCCTGTTCCTCTTCGATTGTCTGTTTTGACCTAGGCAACAAGTCTTTACAGAACGGAGAGTCTGATATCTCTATTATTGTTGGATCAGCCATTCATTTCGACCCAAATATCTATACTATCATGACCGATCTCGGAATGCTCTCAACTGACGGCAGATGCCGCGCATTCGATGAAGCAGCGTCTGGCTACGTTCGTGGAGAAGGTGTGGTTGCTGCTGTCCTCCGGAAGAAGAGCACTGCCCTTAGACATGGCGACAACATCAGAGCCATTGTCCGAGCTTCTTTGACGAATCATGACGGCAAGAAGAATGGGATTACTCTCCCATCTTCCGAAGCCCAGGAGGCACTCATCAGAAAGACTTATGAGACCAACCACCTCGACCCTGCTGAGACCGCTTACTTCGAGGCCCACGGAACGGGTACTAAAGCCGGTGATCCACGAGAGTCCAGAGCTATCGGCGCAGTTTTCGGGTCCAAACACCGCGAGTCCATCTACGTTGGATCCGTCAAAACCAACATTGGCCATTTGGAAGGTGCTTCTGGTCTCTCAGGGATCATGAAGGCTGTTTTAGCCCTGGAACACAAGACGATTCCGCCAAACATGCTATTCAACAACCCGAGTTCTGCAATCAAGTTCGCTGACTGGGGTATCCAAGTTCCCACCGCCCCCATCCCTTGGGATGCCCCTAATGGCATTAGACGTGCCTCGATCAACAGCTTCGGCTATGGTGGCACCAATGGTCACGTTGTACTTGAAGGATACTATCCTCGGGAAAACCAACAAAAGTTGGGCGGCCCCAGCCTGCCTGAGAGTCTCGACTCGATGGTTCAGCAAAGACCCTATCTGCTGCCGCTATCATCTCACTCTCCGAAAGCAGGCAAGCTCTTGACAGAAGATTTGATGAATTATCTCGTCAGATTCTCGGATACCAAGGTTCTTGATTTTGTCTACAGTCTCAGCGTGAGACGATCGATGCATCAGCACCGCTCATTTGCTATCGGAAGCGATGTTCCAAGCATCATAAATGACATGACTGCTCCGCAACCAATCGCCAAATGGATTCCATCTGGGGAGAAAGCTCCGCGACTCGGATTCATCTTCACTGGGCAAGGAGGCCAATGGTGGGCTATGGGCCGCCAGTTGCTCCTTCAATCTCCACTCTTTAAGCAAACAATGGAGAAATGTGACTCCATACTAGCATCACTTCCCGACGCCCCTGATTGGACGGTCGTTGAAGAACTGTCCCGAACAAAGGAGGGCACTCGCCTTGCAGAGACTAGGTTCTCGCAACCAATCTGCACTGCCTTGCAACTCGGCATCCTCGCAATCTTCGACGCCTGGGGAATTCATCCTAGCGCCGTCGTTGGCCATTCTTCTGGAGAGATGGCAGCTGCATATTCAGCCGGCATTCTTTCCTTCCGTAACACCATCATTGCCGCATACTACCGTGGTCTATACATGTCAAATGGTGCTCCAGGTACATCACCTCCCGGATCCATGATGGCCATTGGTCTCAGCGAACAGGCTGCGATTGAAGAATTGAAGGCATTCGAAGGACGCATTGCCGTCGCAGCCATCAACAGTCCTTCTAATGTCACTGTCTCGGGAGATCTTGACGCTGTTCTGGAGCTCAAGGAAACTCTCACTGAGAGAAAGGTTTTTGCTAGACAACTCCAGGTTGCGCAGGCCTTCCACTCCCACCACATGCTTCCCTTGGCGCCTCCTTACCTCAAGGCTCTCGAGACATGTGAGGGATTCGAGCCAGAGAAGCCGAAGACCCGCATGTTTTCAAGTGTTACAGCTCGTGTTGCCGACTATGATACAATGGGACCTTCTTACTGGTGCGACAACATGACAAATGCCGTGCGGTTCTCCGATGCGTTGACTGGCATTCTTCTTGATGAGATGGATGAACAGAACGTTGATGTTCTTGTTGAGATTGGTCCTCATCCTGCCCTCAAGGGACCCTCGCGCCAGACTGTTCAGGCGTTGAAGCTCGAAATCCCTTACATCGCATCGCTCACCCGCGACGTCCATGATTTTGATGGCCTTCTCCAGTCTGCTGGCCAGTTGTTCGCCCTTGGATATCCCGTTGATCTCGCAGCGGTAAATAGCAATCATTTCATCGGCGAAGATGGACATGTACAGGCGGCCCTGGATACCCAGAGGCTGAAAAACCTCCCTACGTACTCGTGGGACCACAGCCGCTACTGGTCTGAGACTAGGGTTATTCGAGATCATAGACTTCGCAAGCACCGTCAGATCATCCTTGGGGCCCCAATTCCCGGCCACATTCCAAACAATCCCAGATGGCGTAACTATCTACGTCAGTCCGAGCTGCCGTGGTTAGTTGATCATAAAATCGAAGGAAAGGTAATTTTCCCAGCCGCAGGCTACATCAGTATGGCTGTCGAAGCCATCGCTAGGCTTGACAGTCGACCAACGGAGATTAAGGCCATCGCCCTCAAAGATATCGTGGTGAAGTCGGCTCTCATTGTATCCGAGAAGGAGACCGGCACTGAAGTCGTCGTCGAATTGAAGCCTTCCTCCATCTCGGCCAAGAGCTCATCAGATGAATGGTACGAATTCTTCATTTACTCTTTTGACGATGAAGGACGCTGTTCCGAGAATTGTCGCGGCCTCATTTCCAATGAGAGCGGCAGCCCAGGTTCGATTGATAGAATTGAACCCTTCTCAATGTTCTCGGAGCTCCAGTCACACAGCCATCGCCGTGTTGCGCCTCACAAGTACTATGACCATCTCAGCGACCTTGGGCTCAACTACGGTGAGACATTCAGGCTACTCAACTCAAACGTTGATACCGGCCCAGATTTTGCCATCTCTACAATGTCTTGGAAGCCTCAAGTGTATGAGATTCCTGAAGGCCAAGAATCTATTATCCACCCAGCGCTCCTGGATGCTTCCTTCCACCCCATCTTCGCAGCCATCGAGTCAATTTTTGGCCGTCCTTTGGATGAGCCTTATGTTCCTACTTTTGTACGGTCCTTGAAGATATCTGGTATTTTCATGAGTAATGCCACTACTGAATGCACCTACAAAGTTGCATCGAATACGCGCATCTCTGGCCCCAGAATTGCAGTCACAGATCTACGGGTCCACTCGGAAGACGAGAATTCGTTGATGATCGATATTCAAGGACTCGAAGTCACTGCTCTTGGAAACGACTCAGATTCCGGCTCTGATGGACGCTCGCTGTTTTTCCGGACTAGATGGTTGCCGATGTTTGATACCCTCCAACCAGCAGATGTCAAGGATATCTCTCAGCTTGTTGATGTATTCGCTCATCAATATCCCAATGCCAAGATTCTTCACTTGACAGATATCTTGGAGACTACAACTAAAGTATTAAAATTGCTTGGTGGCACTCCGGGTGTTCGACGACGATTCAAGTCTATCACGCCATGGTCCGCTGAATCGAACTCACCAGAGGTATTTGCTCCATTGGCCGAGAAGTGGGGATCACTCGTCGAGTTTGAAGAGCCCAAAGAAAGAGATTATGACCTCGTCATTGTATCCGGCTCCACTCTGCTGAAGGCCTCAGACATGGTAAAAAATGGTGGGGTGGTCATCAACAGCGTGGATATCGACTCTCAAGCGTTGTCGAATATCTTTAGGGCCCCTCAATTCACAGCTTGGCGCAAACAGGACACCGAAGCGGAGCCTGCGAAGAATGTAGCTGTAGTCATCTCGGAGACACCATCAGCAAAAACACTAGAAATTGTCTCCGCCATCGAATCCAGTCAAGGATTGCCTGTCATTCGTCAGACGATCGCCCAAGCTGCAAGGCTTACCGCATCTTGTGACTGCCTAGTTATCCTCACAAGCTTGGACGAGAATCTCTTGTTTGACAATGCCCCTGGTAAATCTTCTGATTTCGAAGCCATCCAGAAGTTGCTGACTGAATCAACTTGCGATATTGTTTGGCTCACGGAAGGAGCAACCCTTGAAAGCTCTCGTCCCGAGCAAGGCCTCATCCACGGTCTCGCAAGGACTGTTCGCACCGAAGTCGAAGACCTTCGATTGGTAGTTCTAGATGTCGAAGTCGGCTCGAGCGTTCTAGATATCTCCCGGCACACATTGAACGTTGTCAACTCGCCAACAAAGGAGGACGAGTGCTCAGTGCGCAATGGTACTGTTCTCATCCCTCGTATTGGAGCTGATGATAGCCTCAACTCGAAGCTACCCAATGGTGTTTCACGAGAGGCCACGCTTCAACAGCTGTACCAACCTGATCGGTCGTTGGCACTTAAAGTTTGCAAAGTTGGTTTGCTTGAGACTCTTGCCTTTAGCGATAACGAGGATATTGCAAAACCACTTCTGGATAATGAGCTGGAAATTGAGTGCAAAGCGTCTGCAATAAACTTTCGAGACATTGCTGCTTCTATGGGAATTATCGACGACTTCCGCCTTGGCGACGAGTGTGCCGGTATCGTTGTGAGGGTCGGCAAGGACGTTGATCCAACTGAATTCCAGGTGGGAGATCGAGTTGTGGCGTTGAGACCTGGGCAAGGTGCACATGCCACTGTCGTTCGCAATCTTGCGTCCTGGTGCCACAAATTGAATAGCGACATGCCGTTCTCCATCGCTGCCGCTCTGCCATGTATCTTGGTGACAGCATATTATTCCTTTGTCGACGTAGCACGTCTTACAAAGGGGGAGACGGTACTCATCCACGCCGCAGCGGGCGGTGTCGGCCAAATGGCGATCCAGGTCGCCCAGATGCTAGGTGCAAACATCATCGCAACTGTTGGCTCTCAACCAAAGCGCGATCTGCTTATCGAGAAATTCGGATTGAGAGACGACCAGATCTTCAATTCAAGAGACGATTCCTTTGTGAGAGGTGTCATGAAAGTCACTAACGGTAGAGGCGTCGACGTCGCTCTTAACTCCCTCGCGGGCAAACTTCTCCACGCAACTTGGAAGTGTATTGCTCCCTTTGGGCGTTTTATCGAAATTGGAAAGCGTGACATCCATGAGAATTCGAAAATCGGCATGGATCAATTCCGAACCAGTGTTTCCTTCGCATCTGTGGATCTCATCACAATGTTCGAAAAGAACAAACCCCTAGGTGCCCGCATGCTGAAGGAGTGCTGCAAGCTTGTTCATGAAGGCATCATTAAGCCTCCCCACACCATATCCGAACTCTCGTATGCAGAAGCCGAGAAGGGTTTCCGATTACTCCAGATGGGAAAGCATACTGGCAAGGTCGTTCTAGTTCCTGGGAAGGACGACATGGTTCCGGTTCTGCCCCAATCTTACAACAATACTGCTCTTTTCCGTGGCGACAAGACATACCTTGTTATTGGTGGACTAGGTGGCTTAGGTCGAACATTGGCCGAATTTCTGGTTCGCAAGGGAGCTGGAAATCTCGCAATGTTCTCTCGATCCGGCACAAGCCGCCCAGAGGCCCAAGACACGGTCGATTGGCTTCGTGCACGCAATGTCAATGTCAAAGTCTTCAGCGGAGATGTTGCCAATTACGAAACTGTTGAAAAATGCATCAAAGAGCTCGGAAGTTCTCTTGGGGGAGTCTTCCAAGCAGCCATGGTACTCCAGGATGCACCATTCGAGAAGATGACCTACAAGCAATGGCAGACTGGCATGTCACCCAAGGTACAGGGAACCTATAATCTACACAAGGCAACTTTGGAGCTCGGAACTCAACTCGACTTCTTTGTTTGCTTCTCATCCGTATCTGGCGTTCTTGGTGGTCTTGCCCAAGCAAATTACTCGGCTGCAAATAACTACCTCGATGCACTGATGGCTCATCGCCGCTCACTCGGCCTCGCCGCTTCTACTATGAACTGCGGCATGATTGTTGGTGTCGGTGCTGTTTCCGAAAACGCTGGGTTGCAAGCTTTCATGGAGCGAATGGGATATGATGGTGTCGTCGAGGAGGAGCTGTTCTACCAGATTGAAGAGGCCGTGAAGGGGAGCAAGGGCACTTTGATCTCTGAAAATGGCACAGTTATGCATCAGACTGTGACCGGAGTCAATCTAAAACGAGACGATCTACCTTGTTCGTTGAAGCCTCTCTTTGGCAACATATACCAGAACCACGATTTTAAGGGGACATCTTCTCAAGGAAAAGATAGTGGAAAGAAACTTTCTGTTGTTCTCAGCAGCGCTGCTACAGTCGAGGAGCGCATCGTTATTCTTACCGACGCCTTCATCAAGAAGATTGCGGCTGTACTAGCCGTCCCGACTGATAGCATTCTCCCCAGTAATCGACTAGCCGCTTATGGTCTCGACTCTATTGTCGCTGTTGAGTTCAGAAAGTGGTTCTCAAAGGTTGTTGGCGTTGAGCTCGCCGTTTTTGACATTCTTGGCGCCACCTCAATCCATTCTCTCGTCGTCAAGGCAGCAGCAGAAATTGTACAAGCATCTGCGACTGTTGAGAAAGATGTCGCTGTCGGGACCAAAACTACTACCGCCGTCGCCGCTGCCACAAAAGAGGTCCATGCAAGTGGAACTGGGCCACTGCTTGATATTGCAAGGGTGGGTCGCCCAGCTGAGGTTCCGATGTCAAGCTTCCAGCGCCGACTTTGGTTTATTCACAATCTTGTCCAAGACAGATCATTCTTAAACGTCTCGGCTGTAACGGCTGTCCTAGGCAAACCTGACTTCCCCTCTTTCCAACTCGCAATCCAAGAGATGGTCAAGAGGAATGACATCCTTCGCACCTCCTTTTACGAAGGCGATAATATGGCAGAGCAGAATGTGTTGTCAGCTGAGGCGATGAGCATTAATGTGGACTTCAAGGATGTCTCTACATCAATCCATCCCGAGGCTGCTTTGGAGGAATATGTCGCCTCGATCAAGGAGAAAGAGCTGGATATCGAGGAAGGAGAGGTCATCAAATTCTCTCTAGTCAAACTAGACAGTGAGATATTCTCATTTGTTGTGGTCTATCACCACATTGCGTTTGACCGTGGAAGTGCAAATTCATTCCTTGAGCAGTTCACTTCCATTTACGACGCCATTCGCTCCGCAACGGACCTCTCGACAATTCTCGCTCCACGAGTTGGCTACTCGGACTTTACAATCTGGCACAACGCACTTCTGGAATCGGAGGCTCTTCAGGATTCCGTTCAGTTCTGGAAGAACAAGTTGAGCGGCTCAAGTGGAGTCAGCAGTCTACTGCCATTTGCAAAGTGCACTCGACCAGAAGAGATGGATTATAAGAGGGCAGAGATAGCTTCGGTATTGCCGCTCAAGGCCCTCCATCGCATGAAGAGGATCTGCACTGGAGCTGGAGTAACGCCGTTCCATTTCCTCATGGCTGCTTTCCGCTCATTTATATATCGATACACCAAGGAGGAGGACCTTACGATTCAAATGATTGACGGCAACCGTCCTCATCCTGATCTTCAGGACACCATCGGGTTCTTTGTCAACATGATCCCGGTCCGATCCACGCTCAGCGGTGATGGCCAAAACAGATTCGACCAAGTTCTCGAACAGGCGAAGATGCAGACTCTGGAAGCTCTTCAGCACAACAAGGTACCATTCGATGTAATCGTTGACTCTGTTGACGTTCCGAAGGACTTGAGCGTCTTTCCCCTGGGACAAGTTGTCGTCAATTACCAGATGCATGGCACAATCCCGACTTACACCACGAAAGACTTCACCATGTCCTCTATCGAATCTGATGACGTACCCAGTGCCTGCGAAATTGCACTTGAGACTTTGGAAGACCCCGAACTTGGTTTGAAGCTCAGACTCGAGTATTCTACGACGCTCTACGGCTCAGAGGACATGGGGAGATTCATGGAGAATTTCATGACGTTTTTGAGCAGCGCAATCAAGGACCATCGCCAACCCATTACCGAGATTGAGATGTGTGGTCCCTTGGAGCTGGAATACCAAAAGAAACGCTTTTGGGGAACGGAGACCGTCGCTGACCAGTGGTCAGGCGAGTCTGTGATTGGGAAAATTTACCAGAATGCCCTTCGGACACCTGAAGCGGTCGCCGTAATGACTTCCGATGGAGCTTCAATCACTTACTCCGACCTTATGACCAAAGCAAAGAAGGTATCTGCGGCGCTCCGCAACGCTGGTGCTGCTCCAGGATCGTGTGTTGGACTCTTCTGCCAGCCAGGCGTTGATGCCATTTCTGGGATGCTTGGGGCACTTCTCAATCGTTCTGGATATGTGGCTTTGGATCCGAACTTTGCTCCAGAGCGTCTTTCATTTATGGTTAAGGATTCCAGTATTAATATTGTGCTTCTTGGCGACGGATTGATGGACGCTGCCATCAAAATTGGGACCCAAACAGGGACACAACCGCAGTTGATTGCTCTCGCCGCAACAGAAGGTCTTGATATTGAAGGAATGAGCCTCCCTACGACAAACCCTCACGATCCGTTTTTTACTATATATACCTCAGTGAGTGGCGATCTGAATCGGAAAGGCTACTTCATGCTAATAAATCACTAATAGGGCAGCACTGGAAAGCCCAAAGGGGTTGTTCTCTCGCAATCTAACACCCAGCAGATGTTGAGAACGCTCGAGCACGATTACAATTTCACGTCTCAAGATCGATTTCTGCACCAGTCATCGATCTGCTTCGATCTCTCAATCGTTCAGATATTCTCGGCCCTCTCCGCTGGTGGTAGAGTCTGCATTGCAACAGCAGCCACTCGTCAATCTCCAGCACAACTCGGGGAGTTCATGGCAGCCGCAGCTGTCAGTGTTACCTACTTCACACCGACTCAGTTTGCCCTCCTTCTCGAAAGCTGCCCAGAAGAGCTAAGAAAGTGCCAAAAGTATCGGATCGCATATTTCGCCGGCGAGGCACTTCCTGTTAGAATCGCAGAAGCCTTCCACGAGCTAAAGACTCCAGCGGCTCTATACAACACTTGGAGCCCTTCCGAAGTTGTTGTCCAAACTGCCATCCATAAAGTCACTCGCTCGGACTATGAAGGGTCAAAGACAAATATCCCAATTGGTTTCCCGATGGCAAACTGCAGACATTATATTGTCGACGAAAAACTAAATCTACTACCATTGGGACTTGTCGGTGAGATTGCCGTTGGTGGAGGACAAGTTGGGCAAGGATATATTAATCGACCCAAGGAGAATGCGAAAGCCTTCGTTGAAAATCCTTTTGCTTCTGCCCTTGATATCAAGCACGGCTGGACGAGGCTATTCCGAACCGGCGATAAAGGACGGTTTCTACAGAATGGTGAACTAGAGTTTCACGGAAGGATTAAGGGGGATAAACAGATCAAGCTACGAGGATATCGTATAGATCTAGGAGAGGTGGAACAGCAGCTCTTCACCGACGCCGCTACGGAAGGTGGACAAGGGTTAGTCGACGTCAATGTTACCGCCCGACCGATCACCGCTGATTTGACAACTACAGGCAGTGGTAGCCTCACCGACGATCGTCAACTCATCGCATTCTTGGTCTTAAAGAAACAGGTGAATGAGAAGGAAGTTCAGGAATTCATCAACGCCATCCACGCCAAGATTCAGCTTCACTTGAATTCGTATATGCTACCAAACGGATACGAAGTTCTTTCGGCCCTCCCGGTCACGATTGGTGGAAAGGTCGATCGCCAGAATCTCCTCAAGCGGAATCTTCAGCTCATCTTCCCTTCCACTGCCACTGATAGCGACTCCGAAACTGAGGCAACAAATATGAACGCCCCATCTGCCGGCATTCTCAATCAGGTTATTGGCATCTTTCGAGACGTTTTGAAGCTTGGTGCAGAGAGAGATATCAAACCCGCCCAAAGTTTCTTTGAATTGGGCGGCCAGAGTATTCTGGTCCTGAGACTTCAGGCCAAGATCAAGAGAGCAACAAAGGTCAGCCTTCCACTGCCGGTACTTTTCAAGAACTCAACGCCGGAGGCTATTGCTGCTTTGATATGCAAGAAGTCATCTCCGGCTTCAGCAACGGTCAACGCGCCAAGCAAGATTGTCGAATCCGGAGAAAAGGTCGACTGGGAGCTCGAAACAACACTCCCTGCCACTCCAAAGTATTCGGTCCTCAATGGTACGCCTAAGCGTAGCAGGCCTGAGCAGAAATCCCTGCTCATAACTGGCGCGGAAACTTTTATTGGATTGCACATGATTTCCACATTGCTCCACGCTAGCGATGACACTGCTCTGCACATTATCGGATGCGAGACTCAGCTTACACTTGAACAAATCCAAGCTGGGCTTCAAAAGTATAAACTTGATGCGAACTGGGACTCGGCCCGCCTTTCGAGTCGCCTTCGCATGGTTCCAGGCTCCTTGAGTCAACCTCGGTTTGGACTGTCTGAAAGCGATTTCAAAGAACTCGGCCAAAACATTCACGCCGTATATCACGTTGGGAGTGACGTCTCTCTGCTTAAGTCATACGTAGATCTCAAGCCTATCAACATCGACGCGACACTTGATCTTATCGAATTGGCTTCTCTAGGAATATCGCTCACTGAAATCCACTATCTCTCGACATGGAGTGTGCCTCACCTTCAATCTTGGTCCACCACAACCTTCAATCCCTCCGCCTCCCCATCGGGCATCACTACCCATGAGAACACTGCCGAGCACTTCACCCCAGCGCCTACCTCAGAAAAGGGCTACTTCAAAGCACGCTGGGCAGCCGAAATCCTCCTCACACGGGCAGCACAACGCGGTTTTGCTGTGACAATCTATCGGCCTTCAGCTGTTACAGCGAGTACCGATACTGGCGTTCCCGAGCCAGCTGGTGATATTATTCGTTGGATGGTAAAGCAAATGGTCGACTCCCGCTGCATACCTGAGACGGACAAGAATGGTCCAGGTTTTTGGATTGATTTCATACCGGTGAATTACCTGACTAATACCTTATTGGCATTGGCAAGTGGTCCTACTACCGAAACACATTCAGCACCTGGCATTTATCACATTGGCAACCCATCACCATTGCCTATCCGTGAACTCCCTAACCTTATCAAGGAGAGCCTGAACCCAACCACCGATGGCGAGAAGTCCGAAACCGTTTCTGTCGAAGAATTCCTTCGGAGAGTTGGAGATGTTCTCGGCACAGAGAGAACAGTTGGTGAACAACTTAGGCTGGCTGCACTACAGGATTACTTTAGGACGGGACATACGATGTTCGCTCTCGACAGATCAAATACCGACAGAGCTCTCGCGGACGCTAATGAGTCTGTTAGTTGTCCACCGATGGATGCGAAGTTCTTGAACGGAATGCTCCGGGGGCAATAGTGTCTTTGTGCCATAGATGGATGAGGCTTGCTCTTTTTCATTTTCATTTCATGTTCTTTTTCATTTGTTTTGGTTATCTTGTTCCTTTGTATTTGCAGCAGAAGCGTGTTATGTAATTTCCATAGGTAGTGATTTCTGTAGGTGGATTGGTCTCCATCGCCAGAGATTCTATATCAATATACATATGATTTGGTCAATCAAAAAAAATCATTATTGGTCCTGCTGGTGGTGGCTGTCTTGCGGCTAGTAAAACAGCTCCACGGCCATCTCCCAACGCAGTTGGGGGACAGGTCAACGGTAATGATGATACTCCTTTAATAACGCTAATATAAGGCTATGTTAATCACTTCGTGCATTTACGATTCAGGTTAGCGGTGAAAATAGACAACTGTTCGGACCGCGACGATGATTATCTAATGATCAGGAAGTTGTGCCAAAGCATCCAGATGCTCTGAGTAGTACTAGTTAACGCCTTTCTGGGACAGACAGGCGTGCTTACGGAAACCCAGGGGGCTTATAACTCCGTCAACGCACGGAGATATCAGGATTGGCAGCAAAATTTACCCGCGAGTCTTTTCCGTCCACTACCTTCATGGATGTACAGTTAAACTATCATAGCCAGTTCGATTAAGATGGCCCTTAATCTTAATATGTATAATGACTTTACTCCCGCCATATTTCTGAGAGAACAAGTGCAGATGATTTTATCATTAAAACTCGATTACTTGTGAGACGTAGGTACTCGTTCTTCCGCTCAAAAGCGGACATCTGCAGCAAGTTAGTGCTGCGTTTTTGGAAATATATGCCGCTGATTGACGGGGACTTAGACTTAGCATTACACGGCAATAAACATTTAACTATGATGACTGCTCTGTTCAAGCCGTAATTAACGTGTAGGTTCAGCCTCGATCACTATCTTCACGAAATACCCGAATTAAACATTAGACAAAATGGTCCAGGTTGCAATCATTGGTGGTGGACTCGCCGTGAGTATCCTGTCTAACTATTGTACCATTTATTAACTCGATCTTAGGGATTAACTCTCGCGCTATATCTCAAGAAGGCCGGCGTCATCGCCGCAGTCTACGAAGGTAGATCAAAGGACTTTGTGTCTGGAGGCAACATCGCCTTGTCACCCAATGCTTTACGGGTGCTAGACCATATCGGTGTCTACGAGCGGCTGCGTCCCGCTGGATATGAGTTTGACGAAGTGGCATTCATGAACGGTCGAGGTGTGACGCTTGCCAAGGTCCTCGGTGGCAGCTACAAGGAGTATAACTACCCTGCTCTGCGTATAAGACGCACCGCATTGCGGGGCGAGCTCCTGAACGAGCTCCGGAATCAAGACGTGCCCATCTACTACGATAAGAAGTGCGTTGGGATCAGCGAGGAGACAAAGGACTCGGCAACCGTGGACTTTGAAGATGGTGAATCTGTCACCGCCGAGTACGTTGTCGGCGCGGACGGCATTCACTCATGCATCCGCCCTTTCATTCGCCCCGATGCTAAGCCTGAATATCAGAACTTGGCTGGTATTTCTGGCACGTTTAAGCTTAGTGATCTTCCCGGCGTCGACACCAGCCTCTACCTCCCCTCCATGCTCTTTGGCGCCAATGGCACCTTTGCCATAATGCCTGCATCTTCGGATGGGGATGAGGTGAGCTACTTTGCTACATTTCAGCTTGAGGACCGTGGAAGAGAAGGCTGGGCCACCCTAGACAACGACAAGAAAGAAATGTATCGAATGTTAGCAGAACGATTTCCACCCAAGTCGGCTTGGCCGGAGCTGGTTCGAGCTCTCTGCAAAAAAGCTCCACCAAGCGGACTAAGTCTATGGCCGTGAGTACAGATTGCAGTAATCTGCACAATCGCTAACATCTTCAGATTCTATCAAGTGTCTGCTGGGCAGACTTGGCTTTCGTCCAAGAGGCGGGTGATTCTTATCGGTGATGCTGCTCACGCAATGCCGCCGACTGTAAGTATACTATGCCAAATGCATGACTTCCCACTAAACATTCATAGGGCGGACAAGGAGGTGCCTCATCGTTTGAAGATGCGGAGACCCTAGGATACACACTCTCCCATGTGTTTGCCCCAGACTTTGACAATAGTGCTCGATCCTCAGTCCTCCAGGTCTGGGAGCAGCACCGCATTCCCCGCGTCCAGAAAATCATGGACTTCACAACCAAGAATGGTGATCTGAGAAAGACGAGCACCTCTGTCTTTCATCAATTCGTCAAGGAGTGGATAATTTGGGGATACATCAAGATGGTCGGCCCTAAGATGGGGAGTGAGTGGATCTACGCGTATAATAGTGAGAGTATACGTGGGATACTCGCCGACATGGGACGGTCGAAGAAGCCGGCGAACAAGAAGTTTTAAGCGCAGTATTATTTAGATGTTTATGTAGAATTAAAGTATTCCAACCTTGTTATAAGCTAGCGCCAGTACTGTTCGCCATGCAGCTCTTCTAAAGCAAGGGGCTCAGGTTCCACGCTATGCATATCGGCACAATTGAGGGCATTAAGCAACTGAATTGCAGACTTGCATATGGCAGAGCGGATGGTGTGGTTAGTTCCTTTGAATTCATGGTCGTATGTGAGAGATATTGGCATGCGAGAGCATATATATGAGGTTTCGATGTCCCAATCAGGAGTTCCCGAGGCAAGCTTGGCGTGAAGCAAACAGAGCAAACATGCCCCAAAATAATTGTCTAGACCATCTCCCTCAACCACATGTCCTGTGTCAGTGCCAACATCATCACAGCAGTTGTCCAAATGAAGCGCATATCTCAATCGGTGACCTCGGAGGCCGCAAGGTCTACCAGAGCTGCCCTTTCACACCGTCCAGCTCAAGTATTATATACCCGGCGTTGTTTCGGCACCACCTCTCGCCTACCCGCAGATGTCGCGCCGATAACAGCAGCTGGGCCTCCGCCCGATGCCCCCGTTGCGTCGACGGAGCCTCATGATATTCGAGTTGCGAGGAAGAAGAAGCAGGCGGAGCTGTTGAAGAGGGGTCAGGATATGCGGGCGATTGGAAACGGTACTGGCGGTGGCTCGGCGAAGACGAAGAGATTCTGGAAGGACGTCAACGTCAAGAAGACAGATGGTATGTAGCTATTCTTTTATGGTTCGATGGCATAGCAGATCAAGTGGCTAATTGTTATTATTAGATGGCCATCAAATCTTCCTGGACACCCGCCCACTCCGAACCCCCGCGAAGCAGATCCTCAGCGTTGCGCATACCAAACCACATCTCGCTCACGCGATCGCCTTAGAATGGGATTTACTTGTCTCTGCGCAGCAAGCTCTACGCCACCACCTCATCCCACTCACCTCCCTCACTTCTCGCGCTCTTGATATTGCCGAAGAAGACAAGAAATCATCATCTGCGTCTAATCCAAACAGCATCCGCAACAACATCACCACCACGCTGATGAGATACCTCGACACCGACTCCCTGCTCTGCTGGGCACCTACACCACCAGATGACCCACCAGGATACGAGACACATGTTAGCCGCACCGAGAGTCTACGCAGCATACAGCAAAGGACCTCCTTGCCCATCATCCAATACCTGACAGAGCGCGTGTGGCCAGGCGTCGAAATCGTGCCTGTGCTGGACGAAGGGAGCATTATGCCCAGAGCACAGCCGCAGCAGACACTGGATGTGATCAAAGGATGGATTATGGGCCTCCCTGCCTACGAACTAGCGGGATTGGAACATGCGGTGTTCGCAGGCAAGGGTCTTCTCGTTGCTGCCAGGTTGCTAGTGGAGTGGAGTGAGGAGCTCGCCCATCTAAGGGGAGAGGAGCCCGAGAAGAAGTTTGGTGTCGAGGAGGCTGCCAATGCGGCTACTCTTGAGATTGAGTACCAGTTGGGGATGTGGGGTGTTGTGGAGGTAAGCTACTCTAGTGGTTCTCTCCGACGTGAAGTTGCTAATATTTTCGCAGGATACCCATGATGTGGACCGTGAGGACGTGAGGCGGCAGTTTGGAGCCGTGATACTTCTGGTATCTGGAGAGAAGGCACCATAGATGTTAAGTGTGTAACAATATTTGTACTCTTGAATGTAAACTACGGGTAGCTGGCCGTTCATTTGGCGCTATTCATCTCCACATAAATATCTCGGCTGGGATTAAAACCCCAAATCCCAACAGTGAGACAGTCTATCATTTTGACATGTAAATATACCAATAGTACAAAGATACAGAAATATATAGCTGTCTCATACCAAGATCTCATCCCAGGTGCTGCCAAGCCCTAGCTTCGGAGATGCCATCTTCTCATTGCCCCTCCAGGTACACAGCCTTGACTGGTTCGCGAATATGACGACGCTGCCCCGCACTCGCACCCCCACCATCACCAAGCCAAGAAGCTTAACGCAGCTCAGTTGTTGGCTGGGCTGCGCTTTCTACATGGGAATTCAGCTTGCTTTACACGCATCATGTCTCACTCAGTCACTGGCTGTACTGGCTCCCTATATTATGGGTCCTGCAGTCCTCCTCCACCATATATTTTGATTCAGACCCCTCATTGACCATCACCCTACATAACTACCAGAATTTCTACAATCTACTCTACAATCAACCACAGTCTTTTAAAAGCTTAACCCAGTAGTCATTATGGATTTCATCAACAAGCTCGCCGGCGGCGATGATAACAACAACAACGGTAGTGGAAACAACAACCAGTACAACAACAACAACCAGAGGAACGATGACCAGTACGGCAACAACCAAAGGAACGATAACCAGTACGGCAGCAGCAACAACCAGAGGAATGATAACCAGTACGGAAACAACAATAACCAAAGGAATGATGACCAGTATGGCAGCAGCAGCAACAACCAGAGGAATGACAACCAGTACGGTAGCAGCAACAACAACTCCTCTGAGGGCAGCAGCAACCAGAGCGGTGGCGGCGGCTTCCTAGACGGCCTGAAGGACAAGATGAACACCGCCGCTGGTGGTGGCCGCGAGAGCGAGAAGAACGAGGACATGCTTGACAAAGGTATTTGACCTCATGCTCACTCCCCGTGTCCAACTCGCCCGAGTTACACAGCGGTCACAGCAACGAAGATCTGTACTAACTGGTTCACAGGCATTGATTTCGTGCAGGAGAAGTTCATGGGCCAGGGCAAGCAGGACAACGAGTCAGCTATTGAGCAGGCCAAGGATGGGCAGATTGCGGATTTCATCCGTAACCAGTACAAGGGATCCACTGGGTCGGATTTCCCCATTGCAGACAAGAAGAGTTCGTTCAACAACTGAGCGTGGACGGGTATATGATTGGGCAGGACAGCATCTGAGCTGTGCTCGACGCCCATTATGGGGATATGTCACGAATAACCGCTCACGGGCGGCCTTTCAATGCAATCAATGATTTTATGTGTATTTTTGCCTTTCTAGTGACTATTCGCTAAGCCTGTCTTGATTCCCGACAGGTACAGTATAAGTCTAGTATGAAACCCAGTATAATGGTCAAATTATATATAAATAAGCGCCCCAAAGGAAATCTAGTGTAGGTAGGTAGATAAATGTAGGGATACAGTACGAAATCTATTGCAAAACCAACATATCCGGTCTATCATTAGGCGGGTATCAAAGCTTAGATTCAGATGGAGGGGGCTCCTGTCGTAACCTCACGACACCCTAGATTAATGTTAGCATTATATACCACGCGAAGGGGGTATAAGGGATGCATGCCTCCTGAATACAAGTTGCAATCAATCTGCCGTCTGCAGACCACATCTTCTGGAAAACCAGTCCTCTTCCGTCCCCAGACCACGGGCTCTCCATCTCCGTAAAGATCCACTCATCCGCCTTCAAGCTCCTCGGCTCATGGAAGTAGATGGTATGGTCCAGACTGACCATCATTCCAATTCCCGGCCTGTTATTCTTGTTATCCAAATCGTCCCCAAAGCCCTCATAGATCTTATTCTTGCGCAACTGCTCCGCCGCCGCGGGGTCCGCCTCAATGCTCTTTGCCAGCGCACTTCCCGGCGTGGGAAAGCGCCAGAGGTTGTGAATCCGCGAGACCGTACCGATGAAGTACGAATCAGACATATATGCCAAAGCCGACAAATGCGCCTCGTGGCCACTAGCCTCGCTGATCTTCCCCCTCGCGCGAATCCACTGTCTCGTCTTCTTCGAGTTCGGCTCCCCATCTTTATTCAGGATCGCGATTCTCTGGCTCTCGAAAGGAGGGCCGGAAGCACCATCCTTGTTGGAACCTGGAAGATCGGGCTCGGGGGCCGTGATACCCTCGAGCATCGACGCAGCGTGGTGGACTGTCTCGCGCCCCCCAGATCCTTCTCTCGCGAACGACATTGTGGTTGTGAAGATACACTTTCCCCTCTGGCGCGCCTGGACGGTGCGCGTGGCGAAGGACTTGCCCTCCCGAACATGCTCAACGTGGTACAGGATGGGGATGGTCGAGTCGCCCGCTAGGACGAAGTAGCAGTGCATTGAGTGGATGGTGAAGTGCGATGGCACGGTTCGCTGGGCTGCAGCGAGGCATTGTGCGATCACGGCGCCGCCGTAGACGCCGCGCGCTCCCGGGGGGTGCCATAGTGGGCGGGTGTTTGTGAAGATGTCCTGGAGGAGGGAGACGTCAGCAATTGCCAGAGACGAGGGCGGGTGGTGGCATAGAGATGGCACAACAGAGAGTACATACAGGTCCGATTGCAGCCAATTCCGTCAGCTCGAGGGTATTTTCGATGGCGGATAGCTCGGGGTTTTGAGGTGGTGGTCGAACCAGAGTTGTTCTGGTGTCCCCCATTGCGTTTTGGCGGGTGCGATGCGCCTTTGATCACTCAGGGTACAGTGGGGTTGCGATGTAGTTGTATATGCGTGCTTTGAGTGTCTATAAAGTACTTAAGAGCGAGAGATGTATTTCGAGATGTTGGGCCGGTCTCATATTCTATAAATGTTGAATATCTTTCTCATCCGAAACCACCACTATGGGTCGGTTGGTTTGAATGCCAAGACCGTCAACAAGCCGAGGCATTGTTCCAGAAGCCAACCACACGGAATTTGGGATTGCCCCGGACTTGAAAACCCCAGCAACTCCCCTAGTAATTGATTAGTGATGTAACCCCGCCGTTCTCCGTCCACCATCCATTTAGCCATGCCTCAATAGTAATCACGAACCTTGAACCTTGACCTTATTTACACAGCCGCTCACAACCCAGGAACCGGGACATGCATGTGATAATTGTAACGGTTTAAGATTACCCCTATCTTACACTCTTAAATGCTCTCTATGCGCGCCCAGAGAACTGTTTCGACTGAAATTAAGTACGCAAGACAGCACAGACGCTGGCTTCGCTCAAAATACAAGACTAGTAATTTACATTCAACCGTTTCCGCTCCAAAACCAGATCAATACGGAGGCTCTACCATCTCCGCCTCCTGGCTTTTGCCATTCCCAGTGCTGATGCCCTTCAACAATAACTCTAGGTTTAGACCAGGGCTGGGTTCGCGACCCTGCCTTCCACTCTCTATACTCTGAGGTTCCTCGGTACGCCGGCCGCGACTCTCACCTCCTCCATTCTGAAGGTACTCCCCGAGCGATATCTCCTGAGCTCGACTTTTCAAGCTTTTCGATCGCCCGACACTGTCGTCGCCCGTCGGGCTCCCTCCGACGGTCAGAGACGGAGGCAACGGAGGTACTGGCGGGACGTCCTCTTCATCTGTCTCCCTAGCACCTCCGTCCCCAGATGTCTGTATTATATTGTCCGACTGGACAGGGTGAGACCTTAACGGCTTAAAACCATCATTTCCAACGGCCCTCTCCTGAGACTTCGATCGTAGAATCTCGTTGGAGGGTTTCCGTCCCCTGTCTGGTATTGGCCCACGGTTGTCGTAAGAGACCTCTGAGGGAGATGCGTCGTAGCTCAACATACTCTCACTGCTCGAATCATTGTGAATAGTACCGACACCTCTTGAGGGCGGTGCCTGGCCCGATAAAACTCTCTTCAGCTGGTCAACGCGGGTTATGGAGTTCTTGCTTGAATCACTTAGGGTCGGGCCCGGGCCGGTGCTTTGGCGTAGTTTTGATATCGCAGACAGTCCACCGATAACCCCGTATGCCTGGGAAGGTGGCCTACTACGTTGGTGCAAGCTTTGAGTTGAAAGGGCCGCACCATTGCCGTTAACTGTGAGGTAATTGCGGGCCTGCCCGGTAGCATTTGTTCCGCTCCTAGATCCGCTAAGAGAAACGGATTTACTGCCAGGACATCTTGAAGCAAGAACAGTCTCCTTGCTCCATTCAGATAGCATCTCCTCCTTAACAGCTTCTGGGATAGTAGCGACTAGGTTGTCGACCTCGTGGGGCTGGCTTAGAATTGGGTGGTTGAAGCTTCGATTGGGAGATGAGACCGGGCTAACAGCTGATGCTGCTGAGGCTTGCGAATAAGAAACTGAAATCAGCTCGACCAGCGTTTCCCGATCATCAAATGGAGTAAGGGATTCTGACTCGAGTTCATGCGTAGGTAGACCTTCATGTGGCGAAATAGTCCCGGGGATACCGATCTCCGCCAGTGGCACAGGAGGCAACTGGATTATCTTGGCCCAGAAACCCTTGCTTTGTCGTCGGAATATCTCATCGTAAATCTCCATTCCGATTCCAGACGATCTCAAATCGAACTTCTCACTCAATGCCCAGAAATAGCCATGGCAGAGACTGCCCATGCGCACTTTGGCAAGTGTTTCGGCGTCCTGTATATCTTCTTGGAGGCGGAAAATCATAGGAAGTCCGCTCTTAACAGCATTCACGCCCACCTTCTCGACCAATTTGACAAGTATTAAGTGCAGCATGCCAATGTCGGGTTCCGAATCCGTATATTGGAGAGCATTTTCGTATATTGCGAGGTGGAGAAGCTCAATGACGTTAGTCCTCTGAAGCTTTGCTGCTCTTTCCCGGTGCGATGTGGCAGAAACCGCACGTCTTGCCATGTTGTCTGTGGAATCGTCGCCGGAGCTTCGCAATATACCCTTGTGCTGTGTGCGGGGCGGTTTTTCGTCCAAGGAGGTAAGTTCTTCACTACTCGCCTCGCGGTCCAGCCATGTCAAAAAAGCATCAGCGTATGCAAGTCGCACCTTCCCATCAATATCACGGAGAAGCCATTGCGTAGACTCCCATACTCCAAGTCCGACTCTGGTCCTTCCAAGAGTACTTTCTGCCATCTTCGATTTTTTGGTAGCCACAGTGAGAATGCTTTTAACGGCAGCCAATGCAGATAGCTTCGCAGTATCGAAAGAAAAAAATCCGTCGATGCTTCCATCGTCTACGATATTTGCCGCCGCAGCAACAAGGCTTGAGGCACCTTCTGCATCCTCAACAGCTGCTCCATCAGGTGGTGTACCTGACACTGGCAGTGGCTTTAAGCGAAGCAATAAAGCTGAGATCATATCCGATATCTGATCAGCGTAGTAAACATGGGTCGCCAAATCTCCAATGCAGCGTTCGAGAACACGCAAAAGATCAACCTGAACCTTTGAAGGCACGTCATCCACACCCAATTTATCAGCACTTGCAGTTGGCAGCCTGTCTTTAGATGACCTGCCATCAACACCTCCTGGATTTGTGGAGTGGATAGGAGACTTTGCCTTGCCTAAGTGGAGCAGGTGAAGAACATGCTGTATAAGACCGAGTAAAACGTCCATGACGCTAAGGCCAATTAAATTGATATCGGAACGGAGTAACGAGCCTATCATCGTAGCTAGGACAAGTTCTTGCGGTGCACTACTTTTGTTCAGTGGGCTTCTGACGAGAGCATCCATGGCCGTGACGAGTATTGTGTATCGCTCTTGTACGGGTGTCCACCTAGCAAACATGAGAAACACTGTCGTGGCCCATCCGCGGTCTTCGTTATACGGGTATTGCTGCTCGATCAGAACTTCGCCTTGGATGACTCTGTCGGAAATGAAGCTTAGTGTCGCGAGAGTTCCACTTCGAATCTGAGATCTGCTATTGACCTCAAAGATCTGCTTTAAGCACTGGATGGCGAGAACACCAATGTCCTCTTCGGCCAGTTTATCGGCATCGGCCGTCGTACCAGAAAGTGCAATTGGGTTTACGTCCGTTGTTGTCTCCACGGTCCTCACAGTGGCAATACTGCCTCGTCGTTTCAGGAGCTTTTCCGTGCTGACCCTCTCTTCTAAATGGGCTCTATTGAGCAGGGTGTCGAGATACTCTGGGTTATCCGTCCATAAATTCTCGAGAAGTACGGGCATAATGACTTCAAGTTGTCTCCCAGCCACGGATCCCAAAGCTTGCGAGGAAACGACACTTTTAAGTGCGCGTAGCCCAGCAACTCTCCACCTCATCGCCATGGGCGCACTCGCAGAAACTGCTGGTGGTGGTTTAGGGCGAGTCGAAGCAAACGATGCATAATTTCTGACTATGTCTTCATACTGCCTGAGGTATTCTTGGTCTGCCGACAACGAAGCGCCATCATGATGTTCACAGAATGCTTCGAATGTTGGAATGGAAGCTTCGACCATCGTAATATCGCCAGACTTAAGGATGAGATGGAGAATCTTCAAGACATATCGGGCGTATAACGGGAGATCGCGAGGAGCCTTCTCGATCAGTGCCTCCAATATTTGTAAGGTGACTTGGACATTCCTGTGCGATCCGGAATATTAGCGTTGTTTATGGCTGGAGGGCAAGACTCGGGCGCAACACTCGTCGTCCACAACGATCAAAGGAATACAAGACTTACCCTATCCGCGCTCTCCATACATCACTAGCTGTCTTGGTCTCCAAGAAAGCTCCCACTTTTTGTACCTTGCTCCGCCGTGTTGTTGCGTAGTATGAGAGATAGCTCAGCTCGCTGGAATTTGGCTTGACATCGACGGCGCCCTTGGTAATTCTTGGATAGCATTTCAAGACCAAAACCTGATGCTTCGGGCGACATTTTTGACTTATTGCGTGCATCTGTCCGGTGGCCTTGAGCCGCGTGGATGGAATCGAGGTTCAGGTCGTGACCAAGTTCCAACCGGGTTGAAGTTCCGAAGATAACAACAATTAGGGTGTAAATCAGGGTTCAGATGCGACAAAGTCGGGAGATTAAATCATCGATGTTCGAGGCGGTCGCAACTGAGGTAGGGTCGAAACTTGCAAGCAACATCGATGGACTTTAGGCAATTGAGGGTATTCGGGCAGGTAGGTGTCAGCGCGATCAGTTGACTCTTGTAATCTTTGTCGTCAGGGACTCGTGCCTCTGGCCACTCTTGCCATCATTCCGGCTTGTTCCCCTGTCAGCCCTGGAACAAACAATTCCCGGGTCCCGTTGATCGACAACACCAAAACAAAGCCATGACCACATGCTACCAGCCGTCCCAGGCAACCAGTTTCTCCAGTATTATCATATTTCGCGATGGTCAGTTTATAAGCGTCGCCATGGGCCATATTTTCTGGATATTCGCTTCATAATATTTCACCATCAAGTTTGTTGGGTTATTAAGTGCCATGTGTGTTAATAATTTCATGTGTGCGTACTCTCCTCTATGTAAGAACTACAGTACTGAAGGACCGAAACGCCCTATCCAACCGCCCCGCCGCCAAACACCGTCTTAAATAGCCCTTACGACACCGACATCCAGGCTCAGGCACCGTGAGCCTCAGCAAGTATGCAATATAGAAGTAATGAAAAAAGCTGCCAGGTGATGACGCTTAAACCCAAACTAACGCCTTCGTCTGCCCTCCCAACCCCTCACCCCGTCCCAGCCTCCCCTTACTTCGACCTTTTCATTCCGTTCGTTGCAGTTTTCAAAGATTCGTCATACAAATCATCACATCCTCCTAATTGGCTGCCTAGTCCTTACGAGGAAAGGACTTGGCATCTCGTCGCGCTCGGGGTCCCATGAGGCGGCTTCACGTTGCGCCATACGATCAGCAAAGGCGCGCTTCGACTTTGGTGAGTTCTCCTCGACGATAACATTATCATTAATATCCAACTGACGGCCACCGGCTCGTGCCTGCGCGAGTTCCACCAGAGTGCGCCCCTTTGGAGGAAGGTTGACTTTCATAGCCATGTTGTTCTTTATGGCGAATTTATTAAGCTCTGCTGGGTCGGTGCTTGTTGTGGTTTTCCTTGTGAGGCTTGGCTTCCGGGTAGGCGACGAGCCAAGATCCGCAGCATGGAGGTTTGAAGAAGAGGGAATTTTGGACAGGCGTCGGTTTGGGGATGTGCTTCGCTCCTTCAAGGCACCGTTGCTTGACGCAGGCCGAAGACCAAGATTATTGCTTGCAGTAGGCAGAGATGGCGCCATAATACCCCTTGCAGCTCCGTGGAGGTTCGACATGTTTGACGCCCGTGGCATAGGTGCCGTTCTCTGTGCGATTAAAGCAGGGCGTGCACTGGATGGCTTAAATGGGTTCGCCGATGATTGCCTGGTCGGCGATGGAATCGGAGGCATGTCATCCTCATCCTCGGAATCAGACGTCATAAGGGTTGCCTGCCATCTATCACGCGGGTTTGCACCTTCCGCGAAGATATTTCGGCCCGTAGCTGGCGCCTTTGCACCTCCATTTCGGCGAGGAGAGAGCGACAGGGATGCGATCGACATTGGCGAAGGGTCTGCCATTTCAACATCCATTGGAGTGCCAGCAAACATTGTTTGAGCTCTGCCAAATGGCGTTCTTGTTGTTTTCTTTGTCGCTTTTATAGGTTCTGGCGAGTCTAATGATAAATCTGTGAGATCAGTCGTCGATGGGAAATCAAACTCTCCGCTGGTGCTGACAGACGAAGTTGGGATGTCGTTTGGCATACTGGAGCTTGAGAGGTCTTCAATCGTCACAGTATCGCTCGAAGTACTGGGAGTGTTTGATTTCTCCGCCATGAGGACTTCTACTCTCTCTTGCACTTCTGCTTCAAACTTTTTCTGCAGCTTCTCAACTTCTTGCTTCACAAGCCTGTCGATTTCCAGTCTTGCCTTCACCTCCCATTCGCGCCTCAAAGAGGCATCGATCTCGTCTCTCACTTTGGTTTTGTCGCTTTCAATTCGGCTTAGCTTCTCATCAGCTTCGCGGAGCTTCTGGGCAGTGCGCTCCTCCTTGGTCTTCAGTAGTTTTCCGAGTTCAACAACCTCCTTCTCTTTCCTCATCAGCTTCACAACTGGGAGATTGAGTAGAGCCGCCGTGTCGGGACGCCTATCCGGATTCACTCGCAAGCAGTCCTTGATGACGCCCATGAGCTCTGGCGAATAAACGCTAGGGATTGGCGCGATCTTTCCTTCTTTGATCTTCTGTACCAGTTGGAAATGCGACTTTGCGTTGAATGGCGGCTCCCTCGAGCAGAGCTCGTATATTATACAGCCCAATGACCAAATGTCAGACTTGAGAGTGTATCTCTCAGCGGCGCATATTTCCGGGGACATATAGAATGGCGTGCCAACATAGGTTGAGGCAAAATCATGAGACTGCATGATCTTGGACAATCCGAAATCTCCTAACTTGACAGAATTATCATCGCCGAGAAACACTGAAGTATTATTAGCTTGGGTCTTCAAGTACAGGGGTAAGTATATCCCACCATTCTCTGGCTTCAGATCTCTGTGCAAAATCATAACATTGCCCACTGGTGGCCGTGGTTTCGCAGTGTTTCCTAGGCCCAAAACATTGGATCCTACATCTGGCGGATCAACTCCATAATGGCACCTGTACAGTGCAGTAACCAATTGTGAGAACATGCTCCACACGAACCCTTCCTCGGCGTATTGTTTCTTGGCTTGTAAATCCTTGATGACGCGACCGAGGTCGCCATTTCCACAGTATTCCATGTACAAATGCAAGTCTTGTGTCGTCTTCAGATGCTCTCTGTGGTAGTAGCCAACGATATTCGGGTGTCTGAGCGACGACAGGATGGCGAATTCAGCATGAAGTTGCTCTCGCTCCTTCTGCGACATTCGAATATAATTAATCTCTTTCCTGCAGAGGATTTCTCCATCGTTCTTCCGCTTTACTTTGCGAATGATGCCGAAGGATCCATGGCCTAGAAATATAATGTCAGTCATGGTCGCACGGAATGGTCATTGGCGCAACCCACCAATCTTCTCCAACACTTCGTATTTCTCCGACTCCGACATTTTATATGACAGGGCGGAGACAGATAAGTTGTTGTCAAAATTGTATGTAATATGGCAGTCGTATAGCCATATGCAAACGTAAATGCTGTTTGGTTAGTTCTCACGTCTTGTTCGTTCGTAGGTCTGGTCTGGTTGGAGACATCGGCTAGTAAACACCCCGTCGCTGCCCCAGCAACGCACCCTAAAACACCCTTACTAATACACTCTAATCGATAAGGCAAATGGATTGGAGGGTCCATCCCCGCCACTTCACGATTCAATTTATATTCAAGCTGCTGGTCGGCGGACGACGTTATATATTTAAATTATATACCGTCCAGCATGGTGCTTCGAAAGGATGAACTGGAGATCCAGCTTAAAGACGAACATCAATTAATCAAAGAGGGCGTCCTTCGCGATGACAGCCCTTTGGATACGAGCAATGACTTCAACCGACTATGCGACGCGTGCAGGCGGGGCGACCTTAAAGACTGCCATGAGATGATCGCGGCGGGTGTGAACATAAACGCGAGGGATATATTTGATTATACGCCGTTGATTTTGGTTCGTTTTGCCGCATGAGTATGCTCACTGCATTCTTCCCGAGATATATACTAATGTTGGGCCAGGCAAGTCTCTGTGGCCACTACGAAGTCGTGCAGCTTCTGTTAGAATCTGGGGCGCTTTGCGAGAGAGATACGTTTCAGGGCGAACGGTGTCTTTACAATGCCCTCACCAATCGAATTAGGAACCTCTTGCTCCAGTACGACTATTCCAAAAGCTCCGACCCTTTGCAACCTCTTGCTTCCCACATCACATCTCTCCTAACGAAACGGGTACCAAAAACCTCGGATATTACCCTCACTTCTGGAACCGAAGCCTTTCATGTCCATAAATTCATCCTGTCTGCTCGATCGCCATACTTCAAGCAGAAACTATCGCTGGCTCCCGAAACAACGCAGTGGAAACTCGCGCCGGCAATTCCGGACGAGGCGTTTGAAATAGCCCTTCGATATCTATACCTAGGAGAAGTTCCGGTGGATCTCGGACTTGGCCCGAAAAGTAGGGTGTCGGAAGAAGCTGTGCTTAAAGGGATTGATAAAGTGGGCAAGCAGTTGGAAATTGAGTCGCTTTGGGAAGGAATACTCGCAGGGGAAGATCGACGGATAGCGAGACAGCGGCACCAAGATGAGGTCGCTCGAGGCCGGGATCAGATTGATAGCTGGTACCGCGATAATGTGTTGAAGCACAAGATTATCCTGGATACGAATAAAGCCAACGATGTTAAGTGGGATCGAAATAACACTATATTCGCCGATGTCATCCTCAGAGCTGATGCGGACACGGAGGTTCAAGCACCCGTAGCATCAGAAGATGAACGTCGCAATATTTCGCAGAGCAATGGCATTCCTATAGGTCATGTAGTGTCTGAACCTTTGGCTTCAGCTTCTCTACCAGAGAAGTCAGTCCTCTTCCCGGTGCATCGAGCCATACTTATCCGCTCCGAGTACTTCATGACAATGTTCTCCTCTGCATTTCAAGAGGCACAGGAGAGACCCTATCTTCAAATCATACCCGTGGATTGTGCGCCAGAGGTTCTGGAGGCGATTCTCAACTTTTTATACACCGAAAAGGCCAATTTCTCACTTGATATTGCCATAGATGTGCTTTTGGCAGCAGATATGCTCTTCATTGAAAAGCTGAAGGCAAAGGCTGCTGTTATTATTAGCACGCTAGGCAATGGAGATAGAGACGTTTTGGTAGATGAGACGGCGAGCGATAGGATTACCCACGCCGAAGAGGAGACAATAAATATCTACGATGTCATACGAGCCGGCTGGTTGACCCGCGTGCAGCGCCTGGAAGAATTTGCGGGGCGGTATCTGGCCTACAGGTTGGAAGACTATATCGACGAAGAAGAGTTTGAGGAGTTGATAAAGGAGAGTGCGTCGAGGATTGAGAAGCGACAGGAGACTGATAGTATTGAATTGCTTGATGAGTATGTATATTGATATACTATTACCAATGGCTGAGGCTAACCATGATATAGTATCCGCTATTACCTCTCGGAACGCTTCCGACTCCGCTTTGAGGGTACCGGAATGGAGGAAATGATGGATGAGAATCGGCAAATTTCCGAAGATGCCGGAAATAATACCGAAATCGATGCCAGTGTTGTTAGCGATGACAAAATTCAACAGGAAACTACATATGGAGCCAATATTAGGACTTTAGACGGCGAGGTAGTTGCGGATGAGTTTGATTCAGACTCCATCAACTATCAAATTTTGCTGGAGAAGATAGATAAACTACTAGAGAGGCTGAAGCTAGACGCTTAATCGGTGCCGACTCCGGCTGGGGAATATGGGGTAAATTATATATCAGATGAAACCTAGAATATATTAAAAAATAATTACCCCAGAGCCAATAATATTTAATATTAAAGTTGGGACCGCGTCCGATTATTTTAGTCCTTCAAAAAATACATACATTCTTGGTTACCACAATAAATCTCGTTGATGTTGAAAGTATAATCATAATTAAGTCATTAATAATAAATAAAGTTAAAATGTATGACGGTGCCTCACCAAACCTCCAAATGACCCTGCCTAGCGGTGGCACTTGCAAGGAAATGGGGGTCTACCGTCATCAAAAATATATGCCCGAACCTGCCGGATCACCATCTTGGCGTCTCTAATGGACAATAGAGATATAGTACGTGCATGGGGGAATTGATATGAAGCAAAGGCGACAATTGCTGCAATAATCAAAACGCGTAGGAAAGTATTATAGAATCAGGCCTTGCCCCAACAAAAATACAGCATTGCTGTCGTTATTGGAGCATTTTGTCTGTCAAAGAGCCCTTTCAAAGAGCTGCTAAGTCACAGGATGTCAAGATTCTCGATGTCAGGATACAACAAAACCCACTCTTGATGTGCTGGACCAAAACCCTTGGACGACGATCGCCGTGGTTGGACCAATGGCGGCAGCGATCGCCCCCCCGAAGCGGATTAACGTTGTCCACGTCGCCGCGTGCCAACCGCTCGCCGAGCCCACCTGGCCACTTGTACTTCATATCCAGATCAACAAGGAACCTACCAAACTACACCGTATCTGCACGATATCATCTCGATTTCTTTGTTAATACCCCTTGTTTGACATGCTTTGTCCAATGCCAAGTGCAATAATGTCATTATCAAAACCCTGGTTTTCTCCACTTAGTAGGTACATACAATGCAGCACATATGCATACACTTCGACTATGGGCATTCTTAAAAAATTAGGTATGCCCAGCCCAATAAGTTTAAGGTTTTTTTTATTAAGTGACTGCAACGTCATTGCCCTCATTGCTGCTGTTACTGTCTTCTTTCTCTGTTTACCTTCTAGATTCCGTCATATCTCCTCATTTGCTCTCACTCTCGGCCCTATCTCTCATACTCTCCTGCCATATATGATCCTGTGCCTACTTGAGCACCATTCACCGCCACCACGCTACGCCCTCTTCAATGATATGAAGCTTCAAGCCCTGGCAATGGAATCAACCTCAGTCTTCACCTTCGACTAAGAGTATTCCATAAACATGAAGGGGTTCCTCACTGTACTGAGGCCATGGAGTGCCATAGTTATGGCCCTGGCCCTGGCATTGATGCTGCCAGAACTATGCCGCGCAACAACAACAACGGAAAGCGGAAATCGCGTAAAGGGAACTGGATCGCGCGGGAAAACCAAATTACTTGAAAATGACCGGTATCCTGCTTTATACACTGGGAAGTTTGGAGACTGCTTGGGAGGTCATTCTCAAGTCGAAATCACTGGGTTTGATGCAGCCTACTATGCGGATAACATGACGGTTATGTTCCATTTGACCGGCTCAACAAAGATAAAGCATGATAATATAATGGGTATGTCTCAAGCACTTCTTACATATATATCATTAAAAGCTAACCATTGCTATAGCGTATATCTCTGTGGACGCTTGTATGGTTACTCCAGACGTCAGTAATGGGCAATATAACTGACTCCGGTTCTAGATGGCGAGGACCGCTTTGACATGATATTCAACCCCTGCAGTGCAAATATCTACAGGTAAGCTTCTAGATTTGATAATCTGCCAGCTCCTAACCTGTTGCAGTCTGTGTCCTATGAACGCAAGCACCCCAATAGCCGCAGAAGCAATAATACCAGTGACCAAGGACAGCATCTCCGGAATCCCGCCCATTGCCCTCGTCATTCCAGACTTTGAGGGATACGCGACACTACGATTATACTCAAACAAGACGAAAACCGAAATTGGCTGTTACCAGGCCGTCATGACAAATGGAGCATCGTTATCACATCCAAAGGCTGTTGGATCAGTGCTTGCTATATTCACTGCCTTCGCTTTAATGGCATCTGCAGCCACTGCGATATACGGAGTCAACGTCCCGGTTATGAGGACGCATTACGCCCATTCACTATCTGTTCTTGTGATATTTGAACTGTTCCAATCGTTCTTTTTCTCCGGTGCCCTATCGTTGCATTGGCCGAGTGTTTGCGTCGCTTGGTGGAGCAATTTCGCATGGTCAGCGGGTATGATTAATAGCCCGGGAATGACAAGATCGATCAGCAATTTTGTTGGCACGAGCAAAGAAAACTCTAGCCATGTCGGTGGCTCTTCCGTCGCTTCTCTCAGCAATACCGCGATTTCACAGATTTATGGAAAAACTACGGGCGGTATACCAACCAACAGACCTTCCAGATTGACGGGCAATGTGCTAGGCCGTGCCATTGGTGCAAGAGATGTCGCGGGTGTCAATGCCTCAGAAGGCCCCGGATATAGCTGGTACGGAGGGGTTTCTGGAGCTGGTTTGCCAATGCCTGGCGTGTGGTCAAATTTCACTGGAGAACTGTCGGAAATTGGGATTCCTGCGCCGAATGCCTTTATGACGGGATTTATATGGTTCTTGATTGCCTTGGTTGTAGTCATCGGACTGATTATTGGGTTAAAATTGATCCTGGAGGCTCTCGGCGCCGTCAAATGGATTCGGAAAGATAGGTTGGACTTCTTCAGAGGACACTGGCTTGGATATCTCCAAGCTGCAGTATTACGCACTATGATGGTCGCTTTCTTTGTGATGATGACATTGACTTTTTACCAATTCTCGATTTCTGGCCCTGCAGGAGTTACTGCTATCGCGGTAATAGTTTTCGCCATCTTCTTTGTTGGCTTGCTTGGGACTGCCGCTTATTGCTGCTTCAATCGGCTTCGTTTTGGGCGATATGAGACTGGAGTTGACCATATTATCGTTTCCCGCAAGAAAGTGTGGAAGTTCATACCTTGGCTAGGATTCTCCTGGCACAGCAAAACAACTGATGCAGACGAAACTGCTGCTACGCACATCGACTCTCCTCCGGTTCTGGGCTCTTTTCCGATGTTTGTCATCAGATACGTTGATGATGATCCTCTAAGACCTACCGTCCATGAAGATCAAACCTTCATTAAGCGCTACGGGTGGCTTTCCGCAAAGTTCAGACGGACACGATGGTGGTTTTTCGCCTCGTGGTTTATCTATCAATTCATTCGCGCCTGCTTCGTTGGTGGAGCGTCCAGGAACCCCCAGGTTCAAGTCATTGGCCTATTTGTTGTGGAGATTATATGGGTGATATTTCTCATCGCCCTAAATCCATTCGAGGGTTCTCGCAATACTGCTCTGGCGGTATATTTACTGAGCTTGAGCAAAGTCGTGACAGCCGGGCTATCCATTGCATTTCTACCACAGTATAATATGGCCCGCATCCCTACTACCATCGTTGGATTTGTTATTGTAATCACGCAAGGAGTTGTGGCGATTGCCACTCTCATTTTGATAGTCTTGGGCATGATATCCAGTTATATGAGCCTCACACGAAACCGCGAAGATTGTAAGCCACGGTGGTTGGAGAGTATTCGTTACAAATACTTCATGCATCTCCAAACGAAAGCATTAGATATTCCACCACCGCCGCCGGTTAAAGAAGACGAAAAGCCGGCAGAGCCGATAGAGCCATACTTCAAGGTCAATAGCGTTCACCGCGAGCCAAAGATCGAAGATGAAGCAGCGGACATGCTTGCGGTCATGACTGACCCCAAGTCCCAACCCATCATATCTGCAAGACGTGGCCGGGCAAACAGCGCTTTTAGCACGTCTTCTGTGCCCAGTGGTCTTCCTTTTGGTGCCCGGGTGCACCGACAAAGTTGGAGTTCTCAAGATTTTACCCTGTGGCAACAGGAGATGCTGGCGGGAGGAATTACTAAAGGTGGACATTCACGGCACAATAGTATGAACAAGCACAGACATTCATCGGGGACTATGGCGCCTCTGATGCAATCTCCACAATCACTAGGCAGTTCAGATCCAATCGCCACGAGCTACAGGCAACAGGCTGGAGGGACTGGCCCATGGACTTTCAAGGTTGGAGAGAGCAGCCAGAGTTCATCTGGCTCATCTGCTGAGAACCTTCAAGAGGTTACGATAAAAGAATAGTATTTGGGTCAACAGATGGAATCCAGCATATGGAAACAACGGACACAGAGGTAGACAGGAAATGGTAAATTCGGTTCTGGCGTTTCTATGCAGATTGATGGCGATGTCTGCTTCTTCCGCCTTATTTTTTCTTTGTTGATTTAGAAAGGGAACCAGGGAGATATATCCCAGTTATTAGCATAGGGTGCTATAGATGGACGTATTGGTCTATGATAATTGGTTGATAAAGAATAAGTAAAACATGTTCGTTGGAGTTTCCAGATATATTGGATTTTATCACTGTTCGTGGGAAATTATCTCAGTGGCGCTCAACGAAATCGAAACAGTTGTGTTGGTGATAGGTTGCAGCAAATAGAGATCAAGGCTAGTAATGAGTGAAGATATCTGTGCCTCTTTAAGTGGCAGTAGTCGTGGGGAAGCCAGAAATCAAGCAAGCGTAGCTCGTTGGCTCGCAAACTGGACGACCTCACCTCGACGCGTCAAGGCACTACTCCTGTCAACCTCATCAATATCCCCTTTCCCCTCCAACCTCCATATTCTACCCTCAACCTCCTACTTTTCCTTCGATCCCCACATTCTTTAAGACACCTTAGAGGTCTCAAATACGCCCATTACAATCCCCTTGAACTCCTTTCGACCTTTTTTGATTCGAATTTACATATTTGAGCTTCGATTCAATCCTACTACTACCCACGCCAAAGAAGTCGGTGGCTGTGCCACCGAATAACTCAAAGAACAATCCCAATTTATACACGGTAGTGTATGCATTAGATGACTTAAACTGTCTGAACTATTGCCACATCATACTTCACAGGGCCCACGCAAAGATTATCCGGAGGATCTGAGAAGTGCACTTTGAGCGGGCTCAATAGGAACCAAATCTCACTGCCCAGCATCCAAAATGTTCTACAGTCACGAGAGTAAGTTGTTACAACGTTGAAATTGGCTACCAGTGTTATATTTGATGACTGATTTGACGCCCATAGTTTTGACGAACCGGAAATATGGAGTTGCCACCGTCTGGTAAGTATCTTCTCATTCCAAGTACTATCTGTACCAGCACTGTAATTTCAGCAGTGCAATAGTTGATATTCTTTTCTTTAGGTTGGTCGGCACCCTGGGCCCAAAATCAACGGCATTGAAAGTCAAACGCAAGCAGATACTCAATGTCGACGTCAGGAAAGCATGCGAGACCATCATACAACCTGAGGCGCCAATGGCACTGAGGCTTCAGAGCAGTCTGCTGTCAGTTCATCCCCACAAATATAAATAATAAACTGACGGTCATAAAGGTACGGAGTTTCTCGAGTCTATTCTCAACAGTGCGGCTACGTTCTCCAGGATGCACAATCTGCCCAAAACAACCTGAGGGCCCTTCTGAAGGTGGTAAAAAACCATGCCATTGATCTGGATGCTGGCGCAGCACGGTAAGCGTCTATACTCAACTTATTGATATGGTACTGATATACGTAGCCCTGACCAGTTAATGCTCATGGACGATCCTACATTTGAAGCAGGTCTGGATCTACCGTCTCTCCCGCCATTGGATTTCAGCATACTCGAAGAAGGATTTAAGGACTCGCAGTTTTCAATGCTCTCGTCGTTAAAATCATCTAATGCGTCTGGATTTTCCAACTCCTCTCAAGCTTCTATCCTCGGTTTGCAGATTCCACCTTCGGATAGCGATATCACGGGACAGTTCCAACTGCCTGGGAGATTTCAATTAGGATCTTCTGCCCGGAAAACACCAAGTGGAGTCAATCTATTCGATGGCGATGAGCCAGGCTTGTTGGATGACCTTGACTTTGAGTTCGATGCTGATGGTGCCTTGATCGAGGTGGATGCGGAAGAGCTCGAACGCCGAAGGAGAGGTGTTCATGCGCCTGGGATCGGGCGTCTTGGAAGTGACTCTGCTGCCAGTGAGAGAGTTAGGCGTGATCATGAAGAGGCACTCATTGGCCGCCCCGGCGGACTCGATGACGAGGGAGATTGTATTATGGAGATGGACGATGACATAAATATTCCCCCTGACGCGGAGGCGTTCGCAAAACACCAGGGTGCTAAGGTGCCCGGAGACAACGAGTCCAACCTCGAAGAATCTTCAGTCTCGGCGGAAGTACCAATGAAGAAGAAAAAACAGCGGAGAACTCTCAAATTTATTGCAGACATGGATATCCGACTTGATATCCGCAACTCTGAGCTCAGTGAGTGGCAGAAGAACTATGTTCAGAACATGGCCAAGGAGAAACATGCGAAGTTTATGAGAACAGTCAATAAGACCGCGATTGCTAATGCGAGCATTTTCGTATGGGGAAATGGGATTGGAGGTATTGGAAGAACAATTCGGTCCTCTGGCAATGTTCCACATCCTCTTGAAATCTTCCAGGGAGGCAAGCTGAAGGAACTACTCACTGGAGTGGAGAGCACACTACCAGACCACCACAAGAAAAGAGCCCGTTCGGCCTTCGATGAGGATGACGAGGAACAAGGCCGCAATGTTCGTGGCCGTCTCCATTTGGAGCCTCAGCTCCCACGTGCTGCCGGAGGCGATGCTTTCATGCCAAACTTTGACGACGAGATGATGCCATACCCAGACGAATCAAGTGGCATAGAACAAGGAAGAGAGGCATTTACACCACTTGCAGATCATCATTCGTCGACCATGCCATGGAATGTTTCTGCATCTGTCAATTCGTTCCGTCAGAGATCATCATCGGTGGTGCCTGGACAAGGACGCCACTCATCAGTTGTTCCAAGCCGACCAGGTTCCAGACACCCATCCGCCAGCCCCTTACTTGGCCGAGGCAGGCTTCTCAGTGACAATGATTTGGAGTTTCCTGCTGGAGGTGAGGGGGACACATCTGTTCTTGAAGACGAGGAGTTTGAGGCTCTTGGTCCATCTGCAGCTGTTGACACACAGAATGCCCAGAACAGTCAGTGGGTGGCAGACGCGCTGGAGACTGAATCGCTCAATTTCCTGGAGTTTGTGAGGGTTTCACACGCGGAGGCTGAGGAAGACCTTTACGATCTGGAAGACCACGACATTGGCAATGGACCCAGAGTAAAATGGGTCGGCTTCGAGAGATTATTTCCCCCGCGTGACAGTAGCCGCGTTGTGGCTGCCCAAGCCTTCCTTCACGTCCTCGGTTTGGCAACCAAGAACTTGTTGAAAGTCACCCAGGAAGAAGGCGGCGAGATTCTAATGAGTGTTAAAGAGTAAACTGCTGACATTGCAACAGATGGATAGGGATTTTGCTATACTTGCTATATTTTGCTATATGACTTGCTTGAATATGAGCCAGAAAAGATGACAAATTAATGTTGTACGATGAGACGGGGAGATTATGACAATTACGGGACTTTACTAATGGATTATTGGGACTGACTTACGCAAATAGCATTTGACACGATATTTTGCTGAAGATACCTATCCATATCTATGTTTGCTAGATATTTGCTATCAATAGATACCAGCTCAGAGAATCAATGAATCCTTCACTATAATGCCGCCGTTGTTGTACTACTGTACTTAGTGATGTGGGGCAATTTTGACAAGTGCCAACCCCACCAAGGCTATCTTCGCCAAGGAAATTTTTGTGCAAGGCTGATAAATCACCGTGTCTCACGAGGGTTACAATCGTGCAAGCTCGGGTTCTGTACAACAAAATTGCTGGCCCCGGCCAGATCTGTGAAATCCTTTAGTCGCCTCGTACTGTGGTATGTTTCATAGTATTCTCTCTTCTTTTGCATAGTCGGTAACAATCTCCGCAGCTGGACATGATGAGCGAGGTCAACGAAAAAGCCGTCGCCACCGGTGGTGACTCGAAGAATGCGCCGATGGATCCGACCTCGGCCACCGAAGGGCCTGAGACTGCAATTGAGAGGGCATTGGTTAGGAAGGTCGATATGCACATTATCCCGCTGATTATTCTTCTATATCTCTTCAGCTTCCTGGATCGTGGTATGTCGAGTTCATCGCACTCCAAGGAATACAACCTTGGCGGCGTTTCCGGTTACCTCCGACGTCGCTGACTTGAAGACAGTTAATATCGGCAATGCTAGATTGTATGGCATGGAAGACGAACTGAACTTAGAAGGGAACCAGTATCAGATTGCTGTATCGATTCTCTTCGTCACTTACTGCGTAAATGCCACTTATTCCCCTCATGGTTCTTGGGCTAACATCAACAGGGTCTCGAAGTACCTTCCAACTTACTTCTCAAGAAGTTCCAGCCAGGACGATATATCGCTGCAATAACTATAATATGGGGCATTATTGCGACATTATCAGGTCTTGTCCAGAACTTCGGCGCGTTGGTTGCCTGTCGTCTTCTTCTCGGCGTCTTCGAAGCCGGGCTTTTCCCTGGCCTGATCACATACCTCACGCTCTTCTATAGCCGCAGGCAGCTTGCTGTTCGAATTGGCTACCTCTTCACATCTGCTGCTGTTGCTGGTGCGTGCGGTGGACTCATTGCCTATGGGATCAGCTTCATGGATGGAGCTGCCGGATTGAGTGGCTGGCGGTGGATTTTCATCTTGGAAGGCATTCCATCCGTTCTGGTTGGGATTCTATGCATATTCTTCCTCCCAAACGACGTGGAGACAGCCTATTTTCTGACCGAAGATGAGCGCAAGCTGATGCTCAACGTCCGATTCCGCGAGGTTGGACAAACTGTATCGAGCCAAAAGTTTCATTGGGCCGACGTTAGGGAAGGAGCAAAAGACTTCCAGTTATGGGCTTTCTCTATCGCCCAGTTTGGCGAGGATGTGATGCTTTACGGCTTCAGCACCTTTTTGCCGACGATTATCAAGGGAATCGGCCATTGGTCTGTTGCCCAGTCGCAAGCCTTAACCGTCCCAGTTTATGCGCTCGGGGCCATTACTTATCTACTCGTTGCATGGATTAGTGACAGGACGCAACAGAGAGGACTGTACACCTGTGTCTTTGCTGTGGTATCCATGGTGGGATATGGAATGCTTCTATCGCACGCTAGTTCTGGCGTGAGCTATGCTGGCTGCTTCCTTGTTGCAATGGGCCTGTACGTCTCTGTCGGCCTTCCGCTGGCGTGGCTTCCAGGCAACCTTCCTCGATACGGGAAGCGCACGCTTGCCAGTGGATTGCAGCTTATGTTTGGAAACATTGCAGGCATCGCGACGCCTTTCATGTATCCGACCGGCGACGGGCCGAACTACATCAGGGGCCATGCAGCCAGTTTGTCCATGGTTGGAATGGCGGCTCTGATATACCTCGCGATGATGTTTTACTATGCCAAAGTCAACAAGGATAGGGCGATGGGCAAGGAGGACTGGAAAATAGAAGGAAAGACAGACTCTGAGATCGAAGAGATGGGTGACCGAAGCCCGCGATATGTTTATGCTACCTGAACGATATATACTTGAATTATAGGAGGCGGTCATATTGTTTGTTCAGTTTTCTCATCTGCAAGCACAGTATATACCAATTTAGAATAAAGACAATATAAGACGATATTTATATTGTAAACCTTCATGACATTTCATACTATTTTCAACTGGTGTGAACGGAGTGAATTATGGCGTCCTGGACGCAAGGGTTTTGATAGTAGCTGCCTCGCAAGACGCCACTCAGGATTTAATTCCGTCGCGTTCCCCAAACGCGACATTGGCGACGAACCCCGCTGTGACCTCACTCAACCCCAGTCCCGGCGCAACATAAACCAAACAGACCCATTCGACAAATCCGACAAAGAAAAACGGTCCTCTCTAGTACAGGTTTATCTAGCCAACTTCCGGCATGGCTCCAGGACGAAAACGCCGCGCAGTAAGCTTTCGTGATCACTCAGCCTCGCCTCATGCTAACAAAGGTCCAGGAAGTCGCACCCGAATCCTCTGACGGACAGTCCGAAGACGAAGAACCACGGAACACCCAGCGCCGACGTCAAAATCAACCGGTGGAAGAGGAAGAAGAGGAGTATACTCAGAATGGCGCAGACGAGCCTACGGTAGTCGATGCAGATGGAGAGACAGAGGAGGCCAACCCAAGGGAAAGCTCTGGGCTGGTGATGAAGCTGGTGCGCTATGCTTTGGCATGCGAGTTTGGGAGAATACCGATTAAGAGAGAAGGGATTAGAGAGAAAGGTATGTGTGACAGGGTTGGTATGAGTGCGTTTAGCTGATGCTGTTGTGCAGTCTTTGGGAAGCATGGTGGCCGCAAGTTTCAGCAATTATTCGACGAGGCGCAAATTCACCTGCAGGAGAAGTTTGGAATGCAAATGGTGGAGCTGCCTTCAAAAGAGAAGGTCACGCTGAAGGACAGGAGAGGTATGCTCTTCACTTGTTACTCTCCCTTTGATACGTTCGGATTGTTAACAAGAAGCAATAGCTGCCGTACAGAAGGCCGCCGCTACATCAACCAACCGTTCATACATCCTCAAGTCTACTCTCCCACAGAAATACAACATCCCCGCCATATTAACACCGTCTCATATTCCCTCCACCTTTTCAGAAAGCGCGTACATGGGCCTCTATACCCTCATTGTGTCTATAATCATGCTCAACGGCGGAAGGGTCTCAGACGAGAAGTTGATGCGGTACCTTCAACGTTTAAACGCAAACGTGAACACGCCAGTGGACAAGACGGAGCTGCTATTTGCGAAGATGCAAAAGCAGGGGTATATTGTGAAGATCAAGGATAACGCCAGCGGCACCGATATTACAGAGTGGATGGTTGGCCCGAGGGGAAAGGTAGAGGTTGGGGCCGAGGGCGTGAAGGGACTTGTGGAAACAGTCTATGGAGATACAGCACCTGAAGATCTGGATGTGAGGCTGAAGTCTAGTCTTGGGATAAAGGATAACCCTGGAAGGCGAGAAGGGCAGGCTGCTGAACAGGAGATAGAAGTGCCACGCAGAGGAGGGAGGACAAGAGCGGTTGAGGCTGAAGAGGAATGATGGCATGATGGGCTACGGATCGATAGACATATATACCCCTGGGATACTGCTGGAGTTGCTGGAACTGGACGGAATGGAATGAATGTTTGGTAAATGGTAGAATATAACGGACTGCCGTGACAGACATATTGCAGTTGTAGGTTGATTGGTAGATGTGGCAGCAACTGAATATATCTGGTATAGATATCTATCTTTCATCCTCGATGCAACCATCTAGCAGCTATCGACAACTGCTCGCACCATCCATTGCCAATCTTATTTGTTTCCCTCCATGGCCGCTGTGTATCTGATGACCACAATTGCTCCTCCGTAACGCCTTGCCCTTCCCTGGTGCACAAACCCATACCACTCCCTTGCCCATCCCTTGGGGCATTTTAATCTTGGACCTCCGGAGGTTTGCCAACCGGTTGTATCATTTTCTGTCCTGCGTTAGCCTCTATGCACCCGAAGATCTCGAGGTTGATCGACGAACCTCGATAAGCGCAGCCCGGACTCTCTCCTTTGGCTCTCCCATTCCAATTGTCATATAGCTCAGTAGAGGCGGATGCCCAATATACGACGCATAACTGTCGCGCTGGATGTTGCTGGTCCACTCGAACTTGGTTGTGTCTGCGTGCCCAGTTCCAACGTATCGCGCTTGGAGCTGCTCCAACTGCTGCTGCGCGCGGAGCTTGTCTGCCTATATGCTGGTTAGATATGTACATAGAAGCGCTTCAATGACAACTTACCATCGTTGCTGTTGAAAGGGTTCAAAAAAGACCCAAGTCAGTGCTGATGGAACAAGATGGGTCTGCTCTTCGATGGCGCCTGGCAATACAATATCCATGCGGCCGATAAGGATAAGGTTGTGTTCTAGCGTCTTTCGTTCCACGTACTAACTTTCCTTCAGCCTTGCCGCTGGACCCCAACGTCTCGATCGCATCACTTGCGCACGAACAAATCACATTCCGTCCCCCGCCATATAATGCGAGGGTACTACTTCAACAGAGGACATCCCAGCCCATATAACTCATAACATCATGACAGCCGATATCCAGCCAACATACCCGCTCACAAAGGCGCAAGTAGAGGAAATTGCCTCCCTCCATGAGGCCGACACGTCGGAGCTCGAGGGCCGATTGAAGGATCTCTCGGAGACATGCCAAAGCAACTGCGCCACGGGGTTTTCGAAATGTACAACCCATCAGAATGAGATGCGTAAACTGTACCAAACCGCATACACAGCAGCCTCATCCGGGCGCTGGACCTCATACCGACCTGAAGAATATACCCAAGATTTAAAGAAGATGTTTGATGCGCAGGCGAGCATAGAGAAAATCAATGGCCGCGTTCGGAAGGAGAAGTTGCAGCATATCAAGGACTCTCAATGCACGTTTGGACCCGGCGACCATCCGACGGCGAAGAAGATCAAGATGAGAGCTGCTGAACTGCGTGGTACGGCGACGCCCCAATCGGACATCGATAACTACATTACCGAGGAGGAGGAAAAGCTACTAAACGCACTTACGCCAGAAGAGCGAGAGGCTCAAGCTGAGTACGACAAGTCCAAATCCGAGGACGAGAAGTACTCATACCTGCGCACATACGCCTGCGCACCCCAGCCAACAGACACGCCCCGAGACGCCGAACTCAGGCAGAAATGGACGAAGCTATTCGAGAACAAGGTTCCCTACAGCGAGATTCTGCCCGTGGTGGAAAAGGACATTGCCGATGCGAAGTCGAATGCGCAGATCCTCGAGAACCGGCTGGCGGATTTGCGGAACGCGCAAGCGGCTAACAACAAGGCGAAGGCGGCCAAGGAGGAGAGCAAACGCAAGCAGGCGGATGATGCTATTAGGCGGTGCTGTTCGGAGGGCTGCGGGAACGTTTGTGAGCTCAATGGGCCGAATGCTGACCTCGGGTGCGAGAGGTGCTTTGCTCTGAAAGAGGAAGGGGCGTTGCAGAACTATTCTTGGTTCTGCAGTCCAGAGTGCGCGAAGACCAATGCCGGTTCCCACAACTCGAGGTTTCATTCGGCCTGAGTCATGACTGCCGAATGATATTTGTATGCGCGCGTGTTTAAGGGGGTTTGAAATGGCGTTTATGGGTTGACAACGGAGGCGCTTTGGTGATACCCATACCTTGATTGCGTTTGACAAGAACTTTTGTAGCTATATACGACTGCTATCTTAACCCGAGGGATATAGATAGAGGCTCCCATGGGAGTTCAAGTTCAGGCCAGCATAGTTTAGAATTATGGGATGTTTCTCTGTATATTTATTTGTCTAAAGTGAACCCTTCGTCTCCATCATTCCTGACCCACCCCTTAAGTGTTTTCCTGGCATTATTTTTGACGGCTATCCTGTCCTGTAGAAGCTCGCTCTGCTTCATGTCCTTGTATGTTTCACGGCCTTTGATAGCCCCAGATTCCACTTCATGGGGCGACGTGTTCTCCGAGTTACTATCCTCTAAACCCAGAACTCTCCTTATGTCATGAGCCAGCTCCCACATCCTCCTCTTGCATACAACGCTTGCCCCTTTCGGATCATTCTGTTTCCGCCCCTGAAGAACACCCCCTATCAAAGTCTCCTCAAAGTACGGCGACCAAGAGGCAGCAATATTGCTCGGCGAGATCCCATCACTAAGAAGAGGAGAACCGTCCGCATCTCGGCGAGAATACGCAAATTCCCTTCTCGTTGTCATCATCTTAAAGTGTTGGAAGCTGTATCCTCCACTTGGAGGCACCTGCAAGTCCTTTAACCGTCCGTGTGGACTGAAGCATCGCTCGCAGCCGGTAGCTACATATTGAGACTCTGGCAGCGTGAGGGTTTGCAGGTATGCATTCTCTGGTGAGATGAGTGAAGAGGTGGCGGAGCTGAGAACAGAGGTTATCTGCTTCAGTGTTATCTTGTCGGAGCAAGATTTTGAGAGCGTGGAGGGAGCATCAGGGCGAGAGGGTTTGCGTCGGACAACTCCTAGATTCGAGAAGTAGCCACGTCCCGGCATACCGAAATCTGTTGCTGTAGGGGAAGCGGGGGCGGGGATGGTCCATGGGGTTGCGTCGTCTTGGGCGGCCATGGTGAGCTCCATGCTGGCATCACCGCCTGAGATAAGTTAGTTCGCTGCTCACAGGATACAATAGAGTTTCAGTAACGTACATGGTGCCTCAGAGCAATACATATGCAGGTTTACTTCTTCCTTGATTGTGAAAGGTTGGAAGTTGCTGGGGGTGACCTCGTCCGCCCTTCGCCTTCTCACATACGTCGAAGACTGCTCCTTAGATAACGCTATCTTGCGGCACTCTTCGAGTAAGAAGCGGTTGATAGAGCGGAGAGCAACAACCTCCGCGTGCCAGTCATGGAGCACCGTGCCGTTGGCTTCAGGGATCTTGTTGGAAGGAAGGCATTTCATTCCAGTTCTGGGCAGGTCAGTCGATAGGCAACAGATCAAGAGGCAGATCAGAGCGTATTCTCACCCAAGAGCCAGACACGTCAGTCCATCTTCACCTGGTCGTGTGTCAGTATTTATCATGGGACACCAGGGTCACGGGGTATAAACCTTGAGCAACGATTCCTGCCAGAGGAACCCATTCTCTCCGATGGTCAGCTCGTTGTATCGGCTTGCGTTTCTTAGGCAGGCTATTAAATTTCTTCAATACAACTTCTGCTACAGAATCGCCAGTGAGTTCCATCTGATATTAGACAGCCAAGTCGAGACTGTTGACGCTTTTACAACTCGACGAGGCTGAATCAACGAGGGGAGAAGGCTGAAAAAAGGGTCCCAGGATAAGCTTTCAGCAGCCTTAGCTGTCATCATTCTAGGCCCACCCACCAACAAGCACCACAAGCCAAATGCGATCGCTACCAACCACAGCCGGACCGAGCAATCGCCGCTGGTAACTCGTACCTTACCACTTACATACGTAGCCTCGTCGCAAGTTCCGGAATGGCCAGGAATGAAATATACGGATTATCAGCAATAGTCAGCCACACACACGCACACAATTCATCCATATGCCCGTTCGGGATTCCCGCCATTAACACGTGTACGGACCCTCCACTGCGATACCATTAGCCCGGTTCTATTCAGCATCTTTCGCCGAATATGGTGCGCACACCTCGGGGGTTATAAGCATGATATATAAGCATGAACGGCCTGAGTATGTGCCTCCCCCTTCCTTTCTTGCGCCTCGCTGCCACATTGGCTTCACGCCGGTACTGGGTATCATCTACTGACTATGTATTTTGAACCAATAGTCAACAAATCTCGCAAGGTTCGAGAATTTCCGCGCATCCCCCCATGCAGCAATTATCCCATGCTGACCACATAAACAGCCGAAGTTTGAGCTCATACTACAGGTAAGTCACTGCGCTTCGCGGGGGGGTTGAATTCACCTGCTTTCGAGATACCATTGCTGACTTTCGCCGCCAGATAATCGACCTCAACAACGTCCCGCTCGTCGCTGGGCAATCCTACGTAAAATGGCATCTCCCGATGTCCACCGCCGCGGAGCACCGGGGCGCGACATCGAAGGCGCCGATTAAAGAACACAAGGTGACCTGGGACTATGAGCGCTCGCTAGTGGTGCGGTTATCGATGGACAAGACGAATCTGCTGCAAGAATGCTTCATCGAGTTCGAGGTCATCCAAGACTACAATGGCGGGGCGCGCGGCGAGAAGATTACGATTGGGAGGGTGCGGCTGAACCTCGCGGAATACGCGGATATACATGATGAGGAGGGACAGATTATGGTGAGGAGGTATCTCATGCAGGATAGCAAGATCAACAGCACCGTCAAGATCGGCCTGGGCATGTCCCAAGTTGACGGGGATCGAAACTTCATCGCCCCGCCCCTCCGAACCGCAGCAGTCTTTGAGGGATTCACCGGCGTCATGGCAGTGGAGCAGGAGAAAGATAAAGCAGGCTGTACGTATCCCCGAATACAACCTTTATTTCCCCTCCCTCACCCCCGGGCCCCCTATTAACATATCTCCCCAGACACCGGCGCAATAGGCATCAACAAAGAACTCGCCGAAATGCAAGACATGTACCGCCTCACCCTCGCCGCCTCCTGGAACTGCGGCAAAGGCACCCTAGCCGCCGACCAATGCATTGAAGACATCTTCAACGGCGGCGACGGATGGGGCAACAAGCCCGCCCCCGTCACCCAAAACCCCGCTCTCCAAACCGCCCCCGCAGCCGACGACAGCGAAGACGAGGGAATGGGCACCGCGACCCCGCAGAACCAGCATCAGCGCCGTCACCACGCGCACCATCAGCACCACCACGACCGCAGCAGCGGGGAGCCAAGCAGGAATGGGTCGGGAGCGAGTAAGAAGCATACCCATGCTGGCAAGAAGGCGAGGCAGGAGAGCGAGATGCCCGGGTTGACGACGACGGTGGATAAAAAG